>JBAMBS010002105.1:0-123719 GCA_037044455.1 Zygothrica quintamaculata
CATAAAATAGTGTTAACCAAATTCTACCTTCGAAAAGGAAAGGCTCTTGTGTTATGACACCAATACGTTCACGCAACATATTTAAGGCTAAAGTCTTCAGATTCATTTGGTCAAGTAGAATTTCGCCGTGGGATAGTGGCGCAATTCGTAGCAAGGCCGCTAATATGGAGCTCTTCCCTGCTCCAGTTCGTCCCACGATCCCGATTCGTTCAAAGGCCTCTGTTTCAAAGGTTATGTCCCGCAATGCCGGAGTGATATGCTCTCTATAGCTGAGTTTAACATGCCTAAAGCTAAGCACACCTTGTGTGGGCCAACCAAATGGTGGGTCTGTGCTACCCTCAGCATTTTGTTCGGGCTCCAGCTTTAAATACTGATCGACCCGTTCCACTGCTACCAGCTCCTGCTCTGTTTCGGCCACTGCATGCAACAGACCACCCAGTTGACCAGTAATTGATAGAGCATACGATATACATAGCCCAACTAGTCCAGGATTAGTTGTATGTGACGCTGTTATAGCTGTCAGCAGACCAGCTCCACCCACCAACAGTGCGCCCAGCAACTGCAATCGAAGCGCTAGCCACTGTTGTGCCGCTGCAGCCGACAACTGTGCTTTTGTGCTTTCCTCCAGCTTTCCCTGAAAGTCACGTTGAAACCGTGCACTTGCTCGCATGCTGCGTATTGTGGGCAAACCCTGAAGTGTCTCCGTAAAGTGAGTATACAACGGCGACATTGCATTGCTGGACAAACGTTTAATATCACGCGAGGCATGACGATAGCGTTGCTGTAAATTTAAATATATAGGCACCATGGGTATTACAACCAATCCCAGCCAAGGCATTGCATACAGACTAATACACAATGCACCAACCAATCCAACCAGTTGTGCCAGCAATATATTTAATATAAAAGGCAGCGAGTCATCCACGGTGTTAGTGTCCGACGAAAACCGATTTAATATACGACCCACTGATGTTACATCAAAGAAATCAAACTTGGTCTAAAAGTAGATAAAATTAACTAGAGTAAATGAGACAACACTATTTTCTTTGTCTACTTACGAACATTACGCGTTTGAGCAGATGCTCATGAACAAATACAGCAGCCTTAATGCCTGCATAGGCAAACAGGAAGGAACGCACAAGCGTTACAAGGGAGTTGGTCACAGCAAGTGCAGTAAATATACCCAAATAGTATCCAGTAGTATAAGCCGTTGAGTTGTCACTGCTCTCCATGTTAGGATGCATCAAAATATGCTGCAGCGTTGTATCATTCGGATGATTATCAAGTGTTGTTTCGGTGACCCAATGTGCTAACCAAGCATCGCTAATGTTGCGTGTTAGTTGCATGAGCACCACAAATAACAATACAGTAACAGCCACCGGTGTAGTGATGGCGCGCCAGTAGCAAGCGAACACGTTACCAGATAAATGACCATATTCACGAGACTCCTCCAACAACAGGCTATCCTGACTCTGTGTATCTGCACCTATATCTGAAGCATTGGGTAATGCAATGGAACAGCGACGCAATTCATTTAAATCACTGTTGGCTTGTTCATCTATTTCTAGACTTAGGTCAATGCTCTCGGTCATATAATCACTTGGACGCAGTTGACCATCCCTTATATGCAGTATCTGATTGGCATAGAAAAACAACTGCGTGCTGCGTGTTACAACAATACGGGTCTTGTTTTTAAGCAAACCCAGTAGACAGTGTCGTATAATATGGTTGGAGACATGGGCATCCAGTGCAGAGAGCACATCGTCTAACAGGTAAACTATAAATGAAAGATTAGGAATGTTGTTAAGTTAAAATAGAATACAATGAATCAATATTTACCCTTTTTATCCTGATAGACAGCACGTGCCAGAGCAACACGTGCACGTTGCCCGCCAGAGAGTGTGTGTCCATTCTCGCCAACACCTTTTAGATCTCCTCCAAGCATACGTATATCCTCGTTAAGTGCGCAGGCATACAATACCGTCTTGTACCACTGTTCATCAAAATTGCTGCCCCACACAATGTTTTCACGTATTGTGGCACGCTGCAACCATGGTGTTTGCGGAACATAACCAAAACCTGAGGTGGGTTCTTGTACACAGACTTCACCACTGAGACATTGTAGTCCAGCCACGATGGCTGTCAAGAGAGTGCTCTTGCCGCCACCTATAGGTCCTTCAATGCACACAAGCTGGCCAGCTTTTATGTCTACATTGATATCCGTTAACTGGAATTTAGAGTTAGTAGCATTGCTTTCACTGTGCTGAGTATCATGCATAAAGTGCCCCGACTTCATCTGTAAAACACTAGCAGCTGTGATATCAGAACTTCCACTACCGCGCATGATGGGATTATAATAACTAGAGTAATCAAGATTAGGAACATTCATTAGTTCTTGAACACGACGCAGCGATACCCATGCCTCGATTAATCCATTTAACACCCAGGGAAAGGCATTTAATGGTCCAATGAGCATATTAAGCAATGCTACGCTAGTGTATGTAGTAGATGCAACCAATGGATTATTCATTAGTACAGACACACTAAATGTAAGCAGGCACATGAGCACAGGGGTTGTTGCCCAAAAGTAGACGCACATAGCATCCAGGTATTTACGCTTGGAGAGAAATTTTAGTTCCTTATTACGTAGCTGACGGATTTTGGTTATAAATATTGGTTCCCAGGCGTTTGTCTTGATCTGTTTGGCTCCCTGCATGGTCTCTGTTGTGGCAGAGATACGCGCATCCTTGGCGGACATTAGACCTGTGGTGTACAACCCTATGCGTGTGGCTAGCCAACGATTTATGGGTATCAACATAGCGGCAAATATTACGCCTGCCAAAAACGCTGGTCCTAGCTGGAGGTAAAGCAGATACAATGTGGTAAACAACTTGAACGGAATGCTCCAAAAGAAATGAAAGCTTATACAGGAATTGACAATGCGATCTGCATCAGTGGACATTAAATTGAGCATATCAGGACGTGACTCACGTACGCCACGAGCCTCCAAAGCTTTACGATAGATGCTATTGACGACACCAATCCGCATTTTCATACTGACCATTGCCATACGCCAGTCGAAGTGACAGCCACACAGCGCCGATAGCAGCGTGCTGCCAAAAAGACCCAATGCATAATAATAGGCTTTGTAGCCTGTTTCTACATCATTCGATTCCTTGTTAGTATCCTGCTCTAGGAGTTTGCCAAGGAGTAAGGGACCCGCAAAACTACTTAAATCCGCCACAAGACGAAGTAATCCAATCAAATAGAACTCAAAGCCAAAACACTTGTGCAAAGCGCGGAATAAACTCTGCGTTTGCGAGAGCGCTAGATGCAGTCGTTCGCTTAAGCGTATCACGTTCAATCTATCTGGTAGATCAAACAGATCTTCAATGCGTCGCAATTTACCGGCAACACCTTTATCGATTAACGGATGCACCCAGTGGAAAATAAAGCGTGACATCCAATTGGCTTCATCTTGTGCATGGCCCAGTAGCGTTTCATTAAGCTCAACGTGAAAGTATGTGTAGCGATTGTTTAGTAACGCATCCTGTTCGCCATCTCTGTTAGCACCCGACATTGTTGTTCTGATAGCATTGCCCTTAGGTAGCAGAGTCGCGCCATAGCACAAATCACATAGCAACGTGACTAAGCTCCAAGGCCACCATTCATAATGCCGACTGGTGCGCAGCCAGACACCGTCCAGTACCGCAACCATTAACCATACCACATTTATGAACAGTGGACCGCGATGGCTTAATGTGCCATAATTTCGTGCCGTTATTAAGTAACCTGTAGATAGAGTCTCTGATTTAGTCTAATCCAATTTCTTATTTATAGCTTCTTTACTCACCACAGTGCACAGTCCACATGATGCATTCGGCACTGACGACAAGTACATCGACTGCAAATAAAGGAATACCTGCACGATGAAACACAAATATCTTGAGTACAGGCAACACAGCTAAAATAATGCTTAACACTGTACGCAGTGCCAATAATGTATGTTGAGTTCCATTACGCGTTATCTGATAGGTGTGTAAGCCAAAATTGTAGGCGGATAGTGCAGCAAATAGTGTATATACGGGCAATTGAAGTAGTGTCTTCTGGAAACACGGCAACAAATCATTGGTATCATTGGCAAAGGGTTTCAGTCCCGTCGGGCAGAACTGTGTCCAGTTCCATTTTAAATTCCAATCAATGTCCGACATTGTAATGTTGGTAAAAGCGCCGTTCAAATATAATTTTCAAAGGGTATTTTTCTTTTTTTAACGCAGCTGCGTATATTAGTCATCATTTACGTTTTCCCGTATAGCCACCAAATGTCGCGCGGCTCGTTGTCATAAACAGTGATAAATGCAACGTTGTGAAACTCTTTGTTGTTTGCTAAACTGATTAGCAGCAACCGCTCTTATTTATTAGAGGGCTAAATACATAAACAGCTGTTTTAAATCTAAAACAGATGGATGATAACAGATAGTTATCGATATGTACTCAATAAGAAAAAACTAGAGCATACTCTCACGATATTAAATTTATCGTTGTATAGTACTTACAGTGAATGTCACTCTGGGCTAAGAAGAAGTATCTGTTTACAAAATAAAATAATAAAAGTCTTTTGCTTTATAATGACACAAACTGTTACCGTGGAGGGCGAAAACAATTCTGATACAAATGAATTACCAGCTGAACTTATCGGCATATTCAAGGCGTTGGCAGAGAATACAAAAATTATTTTTAAATCCCAGCAAATTGATGATCCTGAATTGAACTTAACAGAGAAAGAACAAATTGCTCTAGATGCATTTAAGAAGAATCGGGAAAACTTTTTAATTCGTTTTGGTAGCTATTTAAATGAGAGTCAATTGAGCGATTTTCAAGCCGTGGGCGTTAAGGAACCTATGTTGCCAGATGAGAATGTAGCAGAGATTTGTCTACTGATCAAAGATTTCAAACGCAAGCTTCATACACGCGCGGTGTGCGTAAAGAATAGACGTTATCGTGCCATGGAACAGTTAATTCAAAAAGGCGAGTACTTTACTGAGCACGAAATGATGCAGAGATCACCCGAATTGTACCAAGAATTAATTGGACAATACCTTACTGAAGAAGAAAAAAAGCAACGCGATAGTTACGATGTACGCAATACAAGTTTCTCAGGCATTTTAATGCACAGTCTAGAACAGAAGCAGCGCGACGAGCTGTTGCAGCAGGTGCACACTAGCACAGTGACCCAACCAGCGCCAGCCCTTCATACAGATTTTGAAGTACCTATTGAGTGTCGCAAACAATGGGGTGGGTTTGACGATGACGAACCAGTGGCGTGCTCTACCAGTCGCAACACAGCAATTTCAGAACCCATCAACAGTATAATAATGGCCGAGTACTTCAACGCCGGGGAACGTGAGTTGCTACGCAACGAATTTTTGGGCTTAATGAAGGAGCAATTTCTCAGTGGCCAAGATAAAGATTTTGACTATACAGCAGTCGATGACAACGCTTTGCTTGATGATCTAAAGCAAATTGAACGCGATGAGGAGGACGCCTATTTTGACTGTAGTGATGATGATATTGATGACGATGCGACATTAAACTCTGCAGCTGAACTTGTGCCCAAAGAGAACTCATCAAATGTTGAAGAGGATGAAGATGATCTCGACGTTTACATGCGTCATTTAAACAATCATCATAGTTTGCAGCATTAGTGTTTATTTTACCTTAAGTTATAGCGATGTAAGGAGCACAATATATGTATAAAGTGGCTCATGATCTTACGAATAATCCAGCGGATTAGGATTTGCAAACTGCTAAGTTTACATTCTCACCGCAGGATACATTACACTTTTAGGGGCCATCGTAGGCATGCGTCATAGTGATACAACCAGTGAACAATATTCGTGCTTAATAACTAAAATACATGAAGTCGATTAATAACTATCTGGGCCGACCACGACCACGTGGAAAGCCACGTCCACGACCACGCAAAACTTTGCTATTTGGTGGTGGACTTTTAGGTCGCAACAATTCGATCCGGCTGGTGCAGCCGGTAGCGGGTGCCTCAGCAAAATATGTTTGATATAGTTCAGCATTGAAGTTTGAGTTGGTTAGTTCCGGTCCAAGGGTTAGCCAACCGGGCCGAATACTTGAATCGCGTCCAAACAAATGTAAGCGCCTCCGACCCAGACAAAAGTGTTCGATGATATGAAATATTTCGATGGGTTTCTCAAAGCTGCCAAACTCTTCTTCCTCGGATATTATAAGATCAATATCGACATTAGCATGTATAAAATCGCCATCGCTGGACCGACGTACAGTTCCTTTTATGCCCATCAGGCAGTGCTCTTTTGTGCGTTGGAAAACTGCTTTTGGAATGGCCTGTTTGGAATGTCCAGGCTTGTTTATGTTTGTGCGTATCCAGCAGATATCTTCACAACGACGAAAGCCCCACTTTTTTAAACAATTGCGACCTTGATCCAATCCTTCCGATGAACCGCACCATAAAAATACAAATGAACGATGTGCTGCTATTTCGCCAACGTCGATATCTATATATATATATATATACATATGAAAAAATTATATAAATGTGTAGCTTTAATGATCGTAATCAGCACGAACTTACTCAATATATCATCCCAGTTCCAAAATACACGCGGCGCTCCCCCCACTGTGGCTACTGCGGGTGCTGCTCGGGCATATTCTTCTAAGGGCGGTTCAATGAGAATCACATCAAATTTAGTACCCAATGATTTGACATCTAAACTTTTGAGATCAGCCTTTAGATACATTGGAGCCGATGCTGTGTCCTGAATTAGTTTGTCTTTAAGCTTGATAAGCTCTCGTAGTTTCGGATACTCTTCAAATCGATCGGCTAGACCTACATCACGTATAAAGTTTTGAGGCCTTTGGCCAGTGTCTACAAAATGTTGGCAGTAATCATTGTGCGGATTGGAAGACTGTGTGCCCTTTAAGAATGTAGATGAATCTCTATAAATAATCTCATTCGGCGCTTTTTTCGAGGAAGATGCGCCACCACTACCGGCTCCATCCTCCTCATCGCGTTGACCACTAGCATTTAGCTGGCGATTACCACCAGTATAATTATTGCTATCCTCTGCATTACCAAGTACTCTTTTTAATTCATCGACGCTGGATAAGCCGAGCTTCAAAAATAAAAAAAAGAAAACAATAAAAACATAATTCGTAATTCACCAACAATTAAAACACACGCACCGTCTGAGCAAGTAATACCCTACGTTTACGAGAGCGCTCCTGTGAATTCTTTAATACATCGCTCATTGCAACCAGTGACTAATAATGCACAACAAAACAAATTTAAAGTTAAAATAAAATAAGGACAAACAAAAAGTAATTAACCAACGCGTCTCGAAAACGCGAATAGTTAATTGGCCAACGCGAATGGCACTAAACACCGACACGACGAAGAAGCAATGCCATACGCAGTTGCCATTCACACAGTCATCTTCATGCAGAGCCGCCACAGAAAAAAATCAGTTTTAAATTAAAAATTCTTGTTTTGGCTTTTAAGTATTAAAATTTAAAGTCAAAAAACATTTCTTTCATAATGCAGTTTCAATACATCAAGTTTTTGTACGGACTTGTGGTGCTTGGGGTTTGCTTTATACTAATCTCAGCACAAGGTAAACAGAAGGTACGTACTACGCTTGCCCCATCGGTAAAGTTTGTCATGAAGAAGACGATAACGCCATTACACAGTTGCCATTCACAATCAGCAGCTGATAATACAGCCGCCACAAAAAAATTTTATTGTAGATTAAACGTTTTAATTTTGGCATTTAAATAGTCAAATTTTACTTTGTAAAACAATTCCTGCAAAATGAAGTTACCGTACAGCAAGCTATTGTGCGGGCTTGTTGTCCTTGTAGGCTGCTTTATACTTATTTCAGCACAGGGTAAACAGAAGGTACGTACAGTGTTTGCTTCTATGGCCACGTCACTGTCATTGCCTCATAATTTAAGTCGAAACCGGTCCTTTACCGGCAAGTGTTTCTGGAAATAACATTGAACTATGTTTTCTCTGTTTACTTATAGACGGGTCTCTCATTATCCGAAAAAGTACAGAATCTGGTTGAGATGAATATGAAGAAACCACTGCTGCGCTTTAATGGACAAAAATTCCGTGAATATGTAAAAAATACGCCGCGCAATTATTCAATGATTGTAATGCTAACGGCGCTGGCGCCGTCGCGTCAATGCCAGATTTGCCGACACGCTCATGATGAGTTTAATATTGTGGCCAACTCTTATCGTTTTTCACCAGTCTACTCCAACAAGCTTTTCTTTGCTATGGTTGATTTTGATGAAGGATCGGATGTGTTCCAAATGTTGCGTCTAAATACTGCGCCAGTTTTCATGCATTTTCCAGCAAAGGGTAAACCAAAAGGTGCAGATACCATGGACATACATCGTGTTGGATTCGCAGCTGATTCCATATCTAAATTTGTTGCTGAACGTACTGATATCACAATACGCATTTTCCGACCACCTAACTATTCTGGAACTGTCGGCATGATAACGCTTGTTGCCTTAGTAGGCAGCTTCCTATATATTCGACGCAATAATCTTGAGTTCTTGTATAATAAAAATCTATGGGGTGCCATTGCTCTATTCTTCTGCTTTGCCATGATTTCTGGCCAAATGTGGAATCACATACGTGGACCACCATTGGTACACAAAACACAAAACGGTGGCGTTGCCTACATCCATGGCTCATCACAGGGTCAATTAGTCGTAGAAACCTACATAGTTATGTTCTTAAGTAAGTCTAATAACTTTTAATCTCTTTTATAATTGCTAATTGAGTTTTGTGTTGCAGATGCAATGATTGTGCTAGGTATGATACTGCTTATAGAATCTGGCACACAAAAGCCACATAGTAGAAATCGTATCATGGCTATGGTTGGCTTAGTCCTATTGACGGTATTCTTCTCCTTCTTGCTGTCTGTGTTCCGTTCAAAAGCGCAGGGTTATCCTTATAGGTAAGTATTCTCATATATTAAAATATTCCAAGCGCAATGCGATTTTCCTAATCATTTAATTTTTCCAGTTTCTTGTTCAAATAGAATCGACTGACGCTACCTTTAATATCTTTAAAATGAATGTTCAAGTGGAACGCTATATATAACGTTTTATAGTTCAAATTCAAATACATCAATCACCAATAACTACGTTTAATAAAAACAAAAGCCACTAATAAATTAATTTTAGGAAATGAAGACCACTTAACACTAATTACAGCAGCCAGGGTATTATAGCATGGCGTCGCTTGGGGTAGTCCTTAAAGTTCTCCTTGTACCACTGATGCGTTAGTAGTGCGTTAATTGTCTGATTGCTGGCTACCCAAATAAAAATGAGCTTCCATGTGCGAATAGGAGTAAAAAGATCCGCCAGGCAGTAGTACATAACCACCTCGAAGAACATATGTGGTGAGGATATAAGATTAAACCAGCCACCGTCGGGTAGAAGGTGTTTTTCAGTCTTAACGACACCGGTTTTAGCGTTCTTACGTAGATTCACCAGCAGCATATTGCTAGCATATTGTTGATGCCAGGAGCATAAAAAGATGATAAGGTAAGTGAACTGCAGTAGTGAAAAATTTGTCAGTGATAAAGGTGTTGGTGTGGAACCACGCACAAAGCCCGCTGTATTTCCAAGCAGTGAGACAATAGCGCCAAAGTAGTGTACATAGCCGACAATATAGTGGGAGAGATTAATTTTGCTGTGTCTTGAGAATATTTGCACAAAATTGGTCTCATAGAACCGTCGTACACACTGCAGGGTTAACAACAATGTGCCCACTAAAGCCGTATTTGAATCCACCTGTGCCTTCCGATGTGTACTTCCGCCACACATAAGGTCCAAAAATCGTAGCACGCACTCAGGAGCTATTTTTTGACTAAAAACTGAATGGCTGATAAAATACAGCGAGAGTATTGAAAAGCCAAGAGCAAACACGTAGAAGTGACTGAACCAAGCTTTAGGAACTTCCAAATAGTTAATTAGAGCATCTGTTTGGCCCTTATGACTGTGTTTTCCATAGCGCACAGACTGGCGTATACTGTTGGGTAAGTGTGATTCCACTAGCGTCATTAGGCTGCCAAGAATAACCATCGTAACGATAAATATAATAAAAATTAATTGAATTAAATTTATTTTATATTCATTGATAAAGTTCTCTAAGGAACTTAAAAATGTTAGACCCATTTTTCGTTACACGTAGTTTTTAATTGATAATATTTGGAATAGAAAGTGATTAAAGTACGACTTTCTCCGCAAGAAATGCGCTGCTGATAAGTGTACGACCTAAACACCCATATCAACGATTGAAGGTGAATGGCAATTTAATAAGGTCGAATATGAAGCATGCGCGCGTAATTTAAATTGAATTTTTTTTGAATTTCACATTTTGTTGTATTGAAAATTATAAGCATTCACATTCGAAAATTTATTATTTTTAGCAACAAATTTAAACATTTCACTATATTTTCTACAGTTAACGCTATAATATAATAATATGTATATAATGTATGTAATTGCGATATGACTTTATAATTCAATGCGATTATGTTATGGCTAGCTTCTGATATATTTCCATATGTCCCATCTTGGGTTTTGAATATTATTATTTGCGTGTATTGCTTTTAAATTGACTGAGGCATCTTTAACAAAAGAGCACTCGGGGTGATGTTTGTCAAATGTCCACACCATTGCGCCCTAAAGTTCCGCCCTTATATGGTGGAGGATTTGGACGTGCATAAATTCCAGACGCTCCGCCATCCAACTGATAAAGACTATTGTTGGGACTGCAAAATAAACTGAGAATATTGAGAGCATAGAAGTATTAAAAGTTAACTAATTATCAAACCTCTGGGAACGGATGCTGGTATTGTCCAAGAGAAAGTTTGGATCCTTAAGACTTTTAAGCGTAGTCACTGGCTGCATAGGCTTTGTATCAGAGCACTGAACCATTTGCACAGTGGATGACATGGCATACTCCATATTAAAGGAACTGAAAAATAAAATATATATTAAAAATACTACAAGCAATTAAGAAACAAAGCCCATAATTAGAAGGATCAACTGAAAATTCACCTGTCATCTTCATTTTCGGAATCAGTTTGCGTTTTTTCGCAAGATTCTTCGCATATATGAAAAATATTGGCAAAGAAAAACTCAGAAAGAGGATCATAACTAAAGCGTAAATCAAAAGCAAAACAAATTAATAAACACAAGTAAGCAAATCTAAACTTTTTAACTTATGTGCTTACAATTTACGGTGTTGAAAGCAAAGGACAGCAGACAGAATTCCAAGGAGTACGGCTAACACCATACCAGGAATAGCGAAGGCAAAGGCATACTCGTCTATGTAGTTGCGCATAGGCACATCCTCGTGAAGAATACCCATCCAGAGTTCGTTGTTTCGCTGCTCAGCAGTTTGTTGCTGTTGTTGTTCATTAAGACGGCCGATGGCATGGTTATTATGATAGAGAACCTCCGTTGGTGTCTCAACGCCCACCATTTTAAAGGCGCACCAGTCTAACTTGAATCCTACATTTTCAAATATCTTTTGGACGGATGTGCGTTTGTAGGTGCACGAAGGTAGCTTATAAAGTGGACGTACTTCTTCCTGTAGCTCTTTAAGACGCGGTGAAAACTGTGCAAAACTTCCAACGTGCACAACAACGCTGAAATTAATGAATCATTTTTAATAGGTAACTAAAAGACTATCTTGAATTTTGGTAAGCTTACCCTTCACGCTGTTGCGGACGTAGTGGCAAACGTCCGCCCAAATTAATGGCTGATTCCATAAATACAACACTTAAATCTTCTTTGCTTGCAGGCCAGAGATCCTTGCGGAAAATGTTACGCAAGTTCTCTACTCTGCCAGGATCCATTAGATGTACCCAGTTCAGATTATCTATCTTCATCTGCACCACATTGGGCACAATAAATTTATGCGCCACAAACATGGAGACAACCATTTGTCGAGTCTCATAATTTTGTCGATTTAATGCCACCATATCCAGTGTCAGCAATTTACCTGCTGCTGAGATTGGTGGCGTGCCATAAAGAAATCCAGCATGGTACTCGTGGCTGTACATATAACGCATCCAGCTCGGCAGATCGGGATAGTTCTGCAACGAGCATCTGTATCGAAATTGTTCGCTAATCACCTGCTGTGTCCAGTTGAACAATTGAGGTTCAATTTTATATGAAAATAGCTCGCCAACATTTGCCTGGAGTTCCAAGGTAAATGCACTGTTTTTGTTTACGCCAAGCCATAACAAGACCACGAATACTAATAGCATTATGAATACAATAGTTTTTTCAATTAATTTACGTGCACATTCTGTAGATTTTATTTATTACACATGAAACTAGACGGTTTTTAGCTTCTGCTGAAAATTCCTTTAGTGTGTATCTAAATGGTAGAGGGAGGGATCATCATCTAAAGAGAGCGCAAGCGCATTAGCACCTACATTTATGTACACTTAACCACCTGTTGTGTTAGGTCAGCTCTTAATTTTGTAAAAAATACATTTTATGTGTTTTTCACAAAAGTCACCAATGTTCACGCTAAAAAATAATTGCACTTAGATTCAAATAAAACGAATATAGAAACTATACTCTCTTTGTGGTATCTGGAAACTCTGCATATTGAGTCATCGATATTTAATGAAACTATCGCTATCGATTTTACTTTATAAATTTCGAAGAAGTTTATCAGCTGCTCCCAACGCAAGGTTGGCACAAAATACGTGGCTTCCAAACCGTATTTACGCGCAAATCCAAAAAGTGATGTCCTCCTCCAGTTAGCCGTAAACTATAGTTAGGTAACACCTTAATCATGCTGGTATTTTTGTTTAATTTGTGCTGTTATGTGCTAGCAATCATTCTTGTGGCCGCGCTGTTGGTATGTATATGATGACGCCAATCGTAAAGATACCAGACCCATGGAAACATTTAAGAATAACTTTAAATTTATTACAGACAGTGACTGTTTTATTATATAAAACAAAACCTTATCCGATAATAACAAGACACGAAGATGAGAAATGTTATTTAGATCCTGAGACTATTCAAACAGTTGAATTCCCTAGTTTGGATGACTCGCCTACCTTGGACCTCAGTGTCATAGTACCAGCTTACAATGAGGAAAAACGATGTTAGTTTGTTGCCTTATATAAAATAACGTATTTTTAATGAATTACACGAACTTTATATATTTATAGTGCCAGCTATGCTTGATGAGTGCCTTTCATTTCTGGAGAAGAAGGTGACGGAAAAGCCCGAGTTTACCTATGAAGTAATCATTGTTAGCGATGGTAGTAGTGATTCAACCGTTTCCGTAGCTTTTACTTACTGTAAACAGTACGGTGCGAATAAATTTCGTGTGCTGGAGCTGGTCGAAAATCGTGGTAAAGGTGGAGCTGTCCGTTTGGGCATGTTAAGCGCCCGTGGTCGGCAGTTACTCTTTGCAGATGCCGATGGTGCTACTAAATTTGCAGATTACAATAAACTTTCTGATGCATTGTCTGACCTGGCGCCTGAGTGGCATCAGGATGGAATAGCCATCGGTTCACGAGCACATCTGGAGAATGAATCGATTGCCACGCGCAGTTTCCTGCGGTAAGCAAATCAGTTAATATACTATAGATTAATTTACCCTAATTCATTATTTTACCATACAGGACCGTATTAATGCATGGTTTCCACGCTCTTGTTTGGATGTTTGCCGTACGTTCAATACGTGACACCCAATGTGGCTTTAAACTATTCACCCGAACCACAGCACGCAAACTTTTCAGTAGTTTACATGTGCAGCGTTGGGCATTCGATGTGGAACTACTCTATCTGGCAGAACGTTTGAAGCTGCCTATGTCTGAAGTTGCTGTACGATGGACAGAGATTGATGGGTCCAAGCTATCACCATTTTGGTCATGGCTTCAAATGGGTATTGATTTGTTTATGATCTGGCTGCGCTATATGGTTGGTGCTTGGCGCGTTTATGCTAACCGAAAGAAGGACAATTAATTAGTGTAGTCTTTTAGCCTTAGAGTTAAAAACTCGCATTTAACTTCAAATTTTATTATAATAAACCAAAAATAAAAACATGTATTTAATTAATACGACACAAGTATTATTAACATTGAAAATAAATATAAAAAAAACATCTTATCACTCTAAACAACTTTTTCAAATGTTAATGTAATCCAAAGCAACTCTGTACTAACTCAGGTGGTTGGTCGATAGTAAGCAATCAAATATCGATTGGCACCCAACTTTAAGCAGCATCGAAATAAACTAATGTGTATCGATAATCGTTTTACAGTTACGTCGCGTCGGCGCGGTTGCTACATAGAACAAAAGCGGATTTAATTTTAGTTTAATATATGTAATTAAAAGCAAATTGCCGGGTGCGTGCATATATATAAATAATAAACGTATACAAGTTGCCATATAGTTATAGTCAAAGTATGTACAGCGATAGTTGTTCGTCTTAATGCAAATTCAGTGCATCCGGGAATTAATAGTCAACTTATCGCCTGTTGCATCTTTGTGTAGTGCTCATATGTTTATGTGCGTGAGTGTGCGTGCGTTCGTTTTTTCTGTACGTGTGCCACAGCTGAGCCCCTGGAATTGTTTATAAAATATTTTTGTGCTTGTCTATGCTGCTGCCAAAGCACAGCAGTATGCAAATGCTGAACAAGCCGGTCGCGTCGTTTTCGCTGTATTTGAGCGTGCGCGCCGCGTAAACGAAAGTGATTTGTTTTTATTTTTTATTTGACGCGCTTTCGATCGGTCATTGCTTTAATTGCCCAATCAACGGTGCTTGTGGTAAGTTAGCACTCTTTTAAACCCCCCTTCTATGTGTGCTTGCCCTTTGCGCCCTTTTCTACCATTTTCATTTATACAAAGAAGCCACTCAAATTTCATTGAAGCTTGAAATAATTATTTTGTCGCTTTAAGTTTTATATATTGTATAAGTTTTTTTTTAAATTTAGTGTTCAATCAGCACAATTGATATATAAAACGTAATCGATGCAAGACAAAGTCTGCACTAGAATCTGCATTTTACTGTTGCAATAATTGCGATTACTGATAAGATCCCTTCAGCCCCCTCTTGTTCGACCTATAAGAACGCGCGCCAATCAGACCATATTTTGTCACTTGCCTTCAAGTTTATTTCTTTTTCTCTCTTTGTATTTTTCTTTGAAGCAACAAACTCGTTTTTTAGTTCGTTTTTGTTTCTTGAAATTCTTTCAAAGGTCGCAACGCTTAACACCAACGCAGCAAACAGCTAACAACAACACCCCACCTCCGCAAGAATATACCGGAAAAATAACCAAAAACATAAAAAGAAGACAATTCTGATGTAAATAATAAATAATAAACATGTAAAAATGATGAAAACTAAACATAAGCATTTGCGTGGTGAAATTCAAATTCGTTCCTCGCTGGAATCCGAATATTTCTTCCTAGTCTTAAATATGTGCATATGTGTGAGTGTGCCTGTGTGTGCCATAGCCATGGCCACGCCCGCTGCCGAAACGCGTTGAATCTTGTCTGCTGCCGTTGCTGCTTCTGCCTGCTGCTGCTGCTAACCAAGTCCATGTCTCTTCTTATTCGCATTCGCAGTCTCATTCCCATTTTCTTACCCAGGCCCCAGGCAAAGATTTATGTATGCGCCGTTGCTGTTGCGATCCTTTACGGTGTTTATTTTATATTTGCCCTCTACTGCTACAAAGTCAATGGGTATTTTACACGTATGGATATGGGATTAATAGATTGCATATTTATATTATATTTCATGTGATATGCACATATTTTCGTTACGTTTTTTGTTGGATAAATATGCCGAATTTTGCATATTGGTATTAAAACAGTCATGTTAACTAACATGCTTTAGGAATACATAACAGTCAATTAACATTGCATTTAACAGGGTATGCATTAGTGTGTGTATTATGTGTTGATTAACTGGCCTGGTGGTAGGCAAAATGTATTTTGCGTTGTGTTCGCTCAATGCTCTGCTTGATTAAAGTGCCACGCAGGAACGTTGATAGGACGTGGGTGAGCGGGTAAGCGAGGAAGACCTGGTGGATAAGCATGGTATAAGAGAAAGGGAGAGGGTGTAAGGGTGGGCACAGTTGTCGTTGTTGTTATTTCTGTGCATTTGTCGCTTTTGTTTGTTGATTTCCATGCGCAGTCGCATGCGGCTTGTTGTTATTGTTGAAGTGCGATAATTCTGTAGCTTGCGGCCTGTATTTATTTATTTATATATGCTTATGTGTACATGTGTACAAATATATATATATATATATATATATATGAATATATAAATATATATTCGCTTATCTGTATGTTTGTGTGCAGGCTTGCGGTTAGCTTCAACCCGCCGTTTGTTTGTGTACATGCTTCACTGGGAACTGTTCCAAGTGGTCAACTGGTTAACTGATCAGCTTACACTGGGCTAATCCTTTAATCAGTCTTCTCACTGTGTCTCTTTTTTACTCTTCTGATGTTGATACGTGTTTCATTCGGTGTGTACATAGAGGCTGCAACTGGTTTATGAACTGCGCTTTTTATCAAGGTCAACCATTCGAGGCATCTGCCTTGGATTTTCCGCCTAGTCTGCAACTGAGTCTGAGGCTAATTAATTGGCCATTTAATCGTTCGATTTTCTGCTTGAGTTAACTTGACAATGAGTTGTCTTGACCACAGCACTTGGTCTGGTCAGTTGGTTTACTCTTTCTCTGATTTCTGATTGATGCCTGTAAACGCCCACGACAATTAGCCAGCTACTCCATTCTGCCACGGTCAATGGCATAAGATTCGCACGCCCACAACTATATGCCTGACTGATTTATGGACGTTGAGGCGTCGAATCGTCGTATCGTGTTGTAAGCTAACAATTTTTGGCCATAATATTAACATGATTTTATGGCCTAACATATTATATTATACCAACATGTATATACATAAATAATACATTAATTTCTTTTCTCTTTTACAGAATTCTCTACAATTTCTCGCTGTTTTGTTTTGTTTTTCTGCTACACGGGATTGTACCGTCTGTCGCCATGTTAAGCAGCAAAATGCAACGTAGCTCACATGGCAGCATCAAATCAACAGTATCAATGCGATCAAACAGTAAATCCTTTCAGGCCAAAATGGATAAACTGTCTGAACATCTCTATGACAATGTAAAAAGTGGTTCCATGGTAAAGCGATCACAAAACAAAAAACGTTTTACGCCCGTAAATTACAGGCATCGATGGTTCGAGCTGACCAAGCGGACACTCTGCTACTATGATGTGGAGAATGTAGAGGTGAGTAGTATTCAGTTCAAATAGTTAAAACCAAAGGATTGTTTAAATCTTGTGCTATTAACCACATGAAATAAACAAACTAGAAAATTTCCCTATCAAAATTTAATGGGAAATTTAGGTTTTTGATGTTTTGGGTAATTTTTAGGATATTTCAAAGTGATCCCGTTTTGTGCAGCTTATAGGGACATTTACTATGCCTACTGGATCATTTTAGGGATATTTATATTATTTGATTGTTTAAAGGGAAATTTTCTGAAAAATACCTTTTTTACGATGAAATAAACTTTTGCTTTTGTTTATTAATCTTAAATTTAATACATATAAGTCTAATATCAGTCTATATATATATATATATATATATATATATATATATATGTCCATGAATAGCTATACAAATGATTTCCTTAGCTACTTATTTCTATGTATATGTATATAAAAAATATTACGCATCTTTCGGTTGGTTTCTGGTACGGCTGCTGTAAAACAAAGACGCAACAAAAGGCTGACTAATGGGGGGGGGGGGGGGGAGTGAGGGTTACGTATATGGGAGTATGACTATTCATTATTCATGTTTAAGTGGGTGTCTCGACTTGTCGTCATGGTTTCGTCATTTATTGCATCGTTATTGCGACACCTAACGGTTAAGGGATAGCGATGGAGTTAGGTGTTCGAGATGGGGTTAGGCATACATATAGGAGCTTGTGCGTGCACATCTCCGTGTGTGTACGTATGTGTATGTGCGTGTGCATTGTGAATGGGCGCACAGCTGCCGGCCGCTGCTTGACATTCGTTTCAAAACAAATGCAAGAATCGGGAAAACTCTTCGGTTTTGTCATCGTTGTTTATTCCAGTCTCCATGGTGGGAAGGTCCTTTGTAGTTGGATAAACACACCCTGCCAGCAGCTGTTCTATTCCAGTTTGCCGGCTAACGAAACGCACCCCCATTTGTAGAGTTATCCTTCTATCCTGTGCCTTATATACAATATACACACAGTATCCTGTCCTATCCCATTTGTTATTCCAATTGGAATACCAATTCCCGGCATTCTGTGTCGGATATACGAAGTTCAGTGTCTGGTTCGTGCCTCATATTCTGGAGTTTCTAACGTTGCTTCGTCGCGTGCGGACGTCATTTTGTGTTTTAATAAAACTGGCAGCGCCTTTTTTCTAATTAACACCATCCCATATTATCGTTTAGCTTCAAGTGTATTCTACAAACTTAATACTCAATTTATTAACGGTAAAATTTCTTAAACTTTCCCCAAAATATACGCGTCTGTGGATTAACGTGCCGGTTGCTGCCACCCTTGAAAATAATATAAAAAAAAAAATTAAGAAAAAAAAACTTTCGTCGGTTTTTTCCGGTAGATTCAAAACAACCCTTAAAACACATAATATTTGTTAGAAATCTTATATATTTCCAATAACTGTATAAAGGACACATTATATATATATATATATATATACATATATATGTATATAACTATTATATGGTACCCTACTAGTAATTGGAGTATATCATAGAAAGATAACAAAATATCCAAAGTAGAGAAGAAAAAAAAAGGAGAAAGGGAGAAAAAAAGGCCCCACCCGACGGAAAAGTTTTTCAAGTGTTGCGAGTGTTTGTGTTGGTGTCTATCTGCGTCTCCCTGTCTCTTTTATACACTAACTCTATCTCTCTCTCTCTCTCTCTCTGTCTCTATCTTTGTTACTCTATCTCTGTGTGCCTTTATTATTGCCGCACCCCAAAGCCAAAAAATAAAAGAAAAACTTAAAAGGATTAACCCAAAAATTTATGCTTAGGTAAGCCTACAATATATTAACTGTTAATAATACTAACTTAATCAATTATTGTCCAATCAAATTGTGTACAGAATTCAGTCTAATTTGTCCTTCTATCAAGCTATCATTCTATCAGTTTATCATTTATTCAACCCTATGTTGTTATTGACACTTTTCCGCTTCAGCTGCTAATTCAATGTGGTTCGTTGAACTTTTATGGCAAAAAATTTTCTATTAATTGATTGAATCCTTTTTACTACTATTCTCTACCTCTGTTTACCCCTCCCTCACACTCCCTTTCATCTCATTCTTTTGTTCGTACTATAGCTGAGCTGCTGCTGCTGTTGTTGTACCACCATGTGCTATGTCCAGTCATTTCTATTGAGGTCAGTTGATGGATGCGGCTACAGCTGGGTGTCTACTTAGTCATTGCACTCAGTTTTAGTAACTTTTACACCAAAGCAGCAACGATGTTGCTTTGGCATGTCATTAACCTGTCATAAAACAACAACACAACAAAAAAAAACAAAAAAAAAACAATCACAGCTTGAGCTGCTACCAATCCCAGCTAGCTCCATGACTAGCTTTCATGGCTCCATAGATAGTACCATGGCTCACCTAGCTGGTATGCTAATTGAAGCCGGCCTTTTGTTTGTAAACACTTTAAGCTTCTCAACGCTATTCTCCCTCTCTTCACTTTATGGTATTCCTTCTTCTTCCTTTCGCCCCATAACTTGCTTCGTTCCGCCCTGCTCTCTAATACATTTCTTGCAGATTAAAGTTGTAAATAACAATTTTCCTAAAGGGCCGTTCACAAGGCGTTCACAACGCATGTTAAACCAGCTACAAATGCAAATCAATTCGATACACAACGAATATTATATACCCTTTGAATCTACTTAACAACTTATCGAAAACTGTAACTAACGATAAGAAAAGAGAACTGTTCTTTTAAGCTCTGATTAACAATCTTTCCAGTTAAAACTAATATAAAATTCTCTTCGTACCTAGTTATCGTTCAACTCGTTAATTTATTATCGTTATCTGTTATCGATAATAAGTGTTTTAATTAGATATATCATTGGTTTTACTTTAACAAGCTTTATGGAATAGCAACTATACCCTTGTCCAGTTTATAATATATAATGTATTGCATGCAAAGTTAATGGAGGTGCCATCTACACTTCACCCTCAGCTCCTGCACTAGCTGCTTCTACTCTTTCACCTCCCTCCACGTCTACTCTACCGACTCCTTCTACTTATTTTTCTTTAATATTTACGCCTCGTAAAACGTTGTAAATGCCTATGGACAATCATTGGGTCGTGTGTGGGCCTTCATTTTGTTCGGTAGCCATTTGAAATTGTTGCTTCCTTCTTCTACACCCTCTACACCCCCTACTCCTTTCATATTGAGTTCGACTTGCTGCTTCTTCCTTGCATTGGCATAAATATTTTTATGTCTTTTGAGTTTGGGTTTTTATGTTTAGGTCGTCGCCTTCTGACGACGACTGCAAAGACTTAATAGTTATAGCTGCAGAAGAACATGTATAAGTTGGGTGTAAGTAGGGGCGAAATAGGGGCTGAGCCGTGCGGGTATGCCGTATGCTGATCAATCTCCATAATTGTGCGGCATTTTCAATTAGGCAACCAAATTTATCACCTCACATTTTACTTCATTTACAAAATGGAATCTTCCTATTCCCTCCGACTCTTATACTCCCTCTCTCTCTCTCTGACACACAGTCTATATTTCTCACATTTTGACTGCATCTTTGCTCTTTGGCTGGGGATTATTACTCATCGAATGCTTTCAGATTCTTCACGAATTGACACCTCTCCCTACCAAATGGCCAAAAGCTGATTTCGTGGAATTACAAGTCTCCACATTTCTGACAAATTAGCAGACCACAACGGACCGGTTAAAACATATTTTATATACATTTATATGTAGATGTATATACCTTGGTATACCTTTAACCAGGTGGTCTTCAATATCAACCCCACAACACTCCACCTCTATTCCTCCTCTTGCTGCAGTCGTGCGTTTATGTGTTTCATATGAATTTGGCGCCAAAAGCGAAAATGTTTTTGATAAGCTTTAACATGACCAGAACCCAGACACATACAGATCTGACCATCCAAAAGACATGTGCGTGTTTGTGTATGTGTGTGTGAGTGTGTGTGTATAGCATGTGTCTTTGGCACACATGTCGCACTTCTGCGGTTTGCATTGTCCCAAAGAGAAACTCAGATAATGTCTGTGGTTAGCCAAAGGAACAACAGATTGACACAGTGCATTTAAGCTCAATTAGCTCAGTTATCCTTTTAACAGAACCAGCACTTTTACAGGATATGATATATCGATAATATATCATATAATACACTATGGAGTAAATATCTAAATATTGTGGAAAATAAACTGAATGCATACTTTATCCTTATGGGTTTCAATTGAACTCAAATTTGTTTTCTTATAAATTTTATAGCGTATATATTAGTCGATCACTTTGTGTTAAGCTACCACCAACAGCTGTTCGCCTGCTGACTAATTACCAGCACTTTTGTTACCATTTACCATACATATGGCCCATTACATGTATCAATTGTGCAGATCACACACAGTTTCCAGTCAAATTCCAAGTTTGAGTTTCAGTTTAACTTTAAGTTCGGGTTGGAGAGAGATGGAAATATGCTTTATAGATTCGAGCCAAGCCCTTCGATAAACACTTGTAACAATTATGAATCATATTCAATATAGAAAAAAAAAGTAAGAATAAAAAGGTAACAACATTCATTGCTGTTGACCAGGCCAAAAGCGTTAAGCATTAGAGCATTAAAACCTGTTGGTTACTCGATAGCGCTTTTAGGTACATTTTTCTTTACGTGATGCCTGTCTACATGATTTGTCTATTAACGGTATTCTTATTGTCATTATTATTATTGTTGCCTGTTGCCTGATGTTGCCTGCTGTTGCTGTTTTTATTGTTATTATTATGGCTAAAGATGATTCATAATCAAATGCAGCCACCTTGTGGTGGGTCTCTCGTTGAATTGACCATCTCGTGCCTCGCATAATCAATGAGCCTATGACACAAGCCACCTTTTTACTTATACTTCTTACTTATACTTTAACTTATACTATTACTTATACTAGCTTACTATACTGCTAATCATGCTTTTACTTATACTTTTACTTCTATTAGTATTAAGGCTGTAATTTCTTCTTTTGTTTTTACTTTCTAATTAGTTAAGTTTAACGGAAATTTCCTTATCTTATACTTCTACTTTTACTAACTCATATACTATTTCTATATCTAATGACCTGCCTTTCGTCTGAACTAGTAAACCCCATTGCTGGGTGGAGCAGAGTCTCTCCCTATCAGCAACCACTCACCCACTCCACAATGACGACGACGCTTTGTCTGTGCCGCAGCTTTTCATGCTTCATTAAGCGCAACTCAATATTTTCTATGCCTTCTCCTCCACCTCCACATCCACCTTCACCTCCTCTTTCTTCTTCTTAAACTCTTAAGGCTCTACTCTCGTCTGTCATCTTTCGCTTTATAGGCTTTTGGTGATGCCCAACGGCGGCTGCTGTCTGTCAACGGTTGATGAGGGCGCATTGAAACACTTGAGTTATTGCATATTGCTGCTGCAAGACTTAAGACTAGAGCTAATCCCCTCCATGGGACAGACAGACTACAGTCAGAAAACAGTGTGCAATCAAAGCTGCAAGTGTTCGCATTTTGGCCAAATGACTAAACGTGGCTATTTAATAGTCTGTTCATATCTTGGTCATAAACAAACGTTTAATTGGCCTTTCTATTGAAAAACACGAATGAGAGAGAGAGAAAAAAAAATTAAACAAAAAGATTTTTGACTCTTTATTGGCTTTATCGTTTAACAGCTATTTCCGCTGCTGTTTTGGCCAACCTTAAAGACCCAAAACGAACCGATTTCAATAATTAGAAATCAAAGCCGGTTCTCTACACACACACACACAGATGTAGCTCCTAAACTTGTCTACTTTCGTATTCCAAAAAAATAAAATGTTATCACGAAAAATGATGCTCAATGGAGCTGGTCAACTCGTTGTTCAAAGATTGTTTTTGGTTGTTTTCTGGCCCCGTTTAGCTCTGTCTGATGATTGATCTTATCGCAACTCTCGCAGCGCGTGAGTCATCATAAAGAAATAACAACAAAACACAGAGACAACAAACATAGAGGGAGGGAGGCAAAGAGGGAAATAAATAAGCAGAACATCTTCTTCAGCAGTCGCAATCTTTAAGTTGTTTGTTGGCCGTGTGTCTTGTACTTTATGGCCTGTAGATGGTTTTAAGTTCATAACTCAATGCGCCCGTCTCATAAGCTGCGTGCGCGCTCTGTGACTTTCCACCGAACCACTGAACCACTGAGTGAAGTGAACTAAACGGGTTGGATTTGGACATGGCCCACTGCAAAGGCCATTCCCAAGGTACCATGGCACAAATATAGCAATTTGTGGCAGTAACTTATTAATTAGCGCTGTAACTTTAGTTTGTGCCACTTTAGTCTATTAACCTTAACATTTTGTTTTTTTTTGTAAATCTGGTTGATTCATTTATTATTTTCACTAGAAAAAATTTTTATTACAAAAATTTCGAATTAAAAATGTATCCACTGTGCATCATTGACATCGATTCCATTTGTCCGATTTCCTGGTAAATGAATAACTGTAAAACAGACAAACAATTGTCCCCACAGCCAGACGAGGCGAGCGTACCCCAGATGATAAATTATGTTTCGGACTTGACTTGACTAATTTTTCGTGTTTCGATTTTAATGAAAAAAAAAACAAACAAAAAAAATAAAATAAAAAGGAAAATAATATAAAAATTTCACTCAAAAACAGCAACGGCAAGGGTAGAAGAAGAAAAAACAATTCCACCGAATCTGTCATACTACGGTCATGTTTGTCCGATATAAATTGCAAGCTTCTACACGTTCCTGGTTGCAGACTGCATATACTCATAGTCAGTCCATGGGTGAGCTCCCACGGTGAGTGAATGATTCAATCGGTTTGGCATCCGCCCCATATCCGGTTGGTATTACAGTTGTTGGTTGCACCGACTTTATGCCACAAACTAAGTCCTGTATAGTGTATGGTGTATGTTTTATGTTATGTTGTGCATTTGTGTGTACACACAAACATATACAAACTGTTTTGGGGGCGTTGCGCACTCATCGCTCAGGCATTGCTTCTGCTTCAACCTTAACCACATAGTCAACATGAGCATAATACCATTGGTAAGCACATGAAACCACAGACAATTTTAGCTTTAGCCTTAGGCATTGCGTTGTGGCATCTGTGTGCTCTACCGGCTGAAGGCGACGGTGGCCGCCCCCTTCCTGTGTTAATTGTGCGAAGCATGTTGCAGCGTGCTTGCACTTTATGTTTATGAATGAATTTTTTTTTTATGTGTGTTAACCTTAGGCAATTTCCCACACGCTTTAAAAAAAAAAAAACAAAAACAAAAAAATACCTCTGAATAATATAATAAACAATTAATAAAGAAAAAAAAAAAGTAGTAAAAAATTTGGTTCGCCCGAGCAGGGACTTGAACCCTGGACCCTTGGATTAAAAGTCCAATGCTCTACCGACTGAGCTACCCGGGCACTTGGTTAACTTGGCGCTGAGACTGCTTATGAGCAAAGCAAAGAGCGCACACATACAGTACACTGAGAGCAGTACCTGCTTGTATTATATATGTGTGTGCACATGTGCTTGTGTAAGTGCGTGTGTGCGCCAGTTTGTTTTGGTTGCTGTCTCACTCTAACACACAAGTCAAAGTGCCATATGTGAATGCTGACAGGGAATAGCATGCGAAAATTTAATTTGAGTGTATATATAATTATTAAAAACGTTTGTTATTGCTATTGTTTTTATTGCTGCTAAATTCTATCAAGGGATAAATTTCTTGCATGCAATATTTATTTGTTTAGAAGTAAATGAAAATAGGAATATTTAGAATTTCATGAGTTTTAATAGCGTATTGCATGAAGTTTATTGCCTGGGCCCTTATGAAGTATAATACGCAGTGAACGACCTCCGCATGGAATGCATTATTTATCAACACATATAAATAAACACATACACACATACAAATACAAATTGCTACAAAAATAGACAAAAACGCAGCAGAAGAAAGTATTTAAACAGCTAACCAAGCGATGGTAAAGAAATGGTTAGGGATACACATGCAGTAGGTAAATGAGGAGCTGGGGTACACGGGGTCGTTCGGTACCATCTGAAAATGCCTATGCGTAGGGTATTTCTACAGCTGTCAAGAAAAGAGCTCGCATGTAATTAAGTACAACTATGTGAGGGTTAGAAATTGGTATTTGGTGTTTCTTTTTTGTTGTTGTTTTATTTGGTATTTTGGTATTTGGATATTTGGATATTATTATGGAGGTGTTTACCTTTTGACCTTATGACTGACAATTTCCTCGTTTGTCTATTTCTATACCATTTACCTTTCAATTATTGCCCACTCTTCTATCTATCTCTATCTCTTTACTCTATGTTATACTACCCCAGCTCCTCACTTGCTTAACTTTCGTTCTTCTCTCTCTTCTCGACTGCAACTTTGTTGAGCTCTTTGTCATTTTTCCAGGCCTTAGACAAGTTTTCCATATGTTTGTTTAATACGTTTTAAGCGCTTTTTAAGCGTTCAAGTCACGATTTTCATATTTATACGACAGCATATGGTGGGTAGGGGTGAATGAAGGGGAAGATCTAAAGGGAGTTGGGGGCAGGGAGATATCTTATAGCACACCTTTTTTGGCTGATTGATCAGCTTCGTCTGTGTGTGTCTCGCATGTGTGTGTGTGTGTGTCATTGTATGTGTGTGTCTCTGTCCGATGTTATCTGCGGTGCATCTTTTTGTCTTTGATTTTCTGTTTTCTCGTTAGTTTTTATACACTGTTTTATACCCAGTAATTCAAGTAGGGTATATTGTAATAAAATGTAATAAAAAGGAAATTAAGGAAATTTTTCTTTAACGTTGTTTGTTGCTAGGGAAAATTTGAGTTCCTTCAAGTTGGGGCAACTTATTTGAGAATTTTGTTTGTCGGCTAGGGTATTATTTAGGTCATGTATACTCGACTACTGCTCTTTTTTGACTGCAGTTTCTATAAATTTAATTATTGAGATTTCCAAAGGCGTTTTAAGTTGTCTTTTTTTTGGCTTTTTTTTGTGGTTTTATCGTTAATTTGATCGCCAACGCGCGATCTTTTGTTTTCCCAGACTCTTCAAGAGTTGAATGGAAATTGGTGGATAGGGAGGGCAACATGTTGATAATGTTGGATAATAACAGATCTGATGTATGGATGTGTTGAATGTTTAACTAGAAAACTTGTCGCTACGCCGAGTAACTTTCCCAGGACTTTCAACACAATGCAAAAATAATGCCAAGCAAAGGAAGTCATCAACATGGACTATACCTAGATATATGCTAGATATATATATATAGATATACATATATAATACATACAGGAAGAGCAACAGACAAAGAACATAACAGAGTGGACATGAGTCAGCAGCTTGTGTTGTAAAGGGAAAGACGAAAGGGAACAAGGAGTGGGAGAAGACGCATTCAAAAGATACGAAAATATTTTCAACGCCAAATTAATTACACTGAGAACAGAACAGAGCACAGGCCCAGCCAAGCATATCCTTTGATGTGAGAATACACAAACACAAACACACACACACATAAACCCAGAGAACACAACAAAATAAACAACTCAAATTATGCATATGAACATGAATGTTACACAGTTTCATTTTCATTTTCATTGGAAAAACATAAGAAAATGTCTTAAATTTGTTGTTGCTCTTTTGCGCGCTTTGTGAGAAATGCAAGAAGAAAATTTATAACCCTGACCAATGCGGCTGATGACCCCAGGCTATAACATAACCCCCACTACCCTTACCCTAATTTTATAGCCTGTCCGTTTTATTGAATAACCATTAGATATATTTGAAGTACGCATCGCATGTGTATCTTGTATCTTTTATATTGTATCTTTAAGTACTTTTGTTAGCTCAAACTTACAGTTATAATTGATATGAGACAATTTTTCAATCATACACATCGCTCCATGTGGTCAAACCAAACTCGACATAAGCAGCACCCAAAGGCAAGTTATCAATCATTCTTCTGTAGCTCCTCCAGCACCCAATTGCCTTCTATTTCAACTGCTCCTCCTACTCCTCATCCTCCTCCTTCTTTCCGTTTGTTGTTGCCATTGTCATAGCCGGTGTATCAATCGGGAGCTGAGTATTTCAAAGTGCGTTAGGTTGCTTGGCTTGCAGTCGTCACATTCGTTCCGCAGCTCAATCTGAATGGCATTTTAACATGCAACACACACACACACACACACAAACACACATTTATACACAGAACACATTCTGTTTGCTTTCATTAATCAACATTGAAAGGTTGAACTCTACGCTTGATACTTGGCATATGTGTAGGGTATTAAATATATATATAAGTATAGGAGACAGCGGCAGAGCGGGAGGTTATTGCAGCGGGTGCTGAAGCTAAGTCCCAAGTTATTTTGTATTGGCTCATTAGCTCTACATTAATGTTACATCCAATTTCCATGTCGTGGGTGAATTTGTTACTTCGATTCTTGTGTAACTTTTATTTATTTCAACTCCCTTTTTCCCAGAATTGAATGTGACAAATT
Organism: Zygothrica quintamaculata; assembly: GCA_037044455.1. Taxonomy (NCBI): domain Eukaryota; kingdom Metazoa; phylum Arthropoda; class Insecta; order Diptera; family Drosophilidae; genus Zygothrica; species Zygothrica quintamaculata. The sequence goes on from JBAMBS010002105.1 coordinate 27,894, forward strand.
TGTGTTTGGAAAGGGTAGCTAATAGAGCATAAAATTGGATGAAAAACTTAATACAATATGTAATCTCATTAACTTTAATATCACAGGGAAATTTGTGTACTAAAAAAGTACTGGAAAATACAGTGTGGAGTAGCTAAAGGACTGTACCTTATATTGAAATCACTTTCCAATTTATTGGAAGAAAAACTTACTTTTGGTGGCAGATCGAAATCATTTTATATACACTTTCAGTTATCAGATATATACAATATAGAGATATATAGTCCCACCTTAAGAATAAATATTTCACGTCTACTTTAGCGTGTTTATACTGTACTTATTTACAAAAGGTGTTTAAAATATTTTACGTATTCCATAGAAATCTATTAACAGTTGCTGTACACTCAGCAACTGTTCCCAGTATTGTTATGTTTTGTGTACGCAGTTTATCACTTGATTTGTTTTTCATTTAATTTTCTACTTTAATATTAATTTTCACTTAGCTTCCACCTGAAAATTTCTTAAATATCCTCAAAATTTCTCCTTTTTAAACTCTTTTCATCTAAACCCAAATAAATCTTATTCATTTTTAATTATTTTTTTATTTAATTTCCCCTTTACGAAAAAAAAACATTTTTCCAGATTTCCGCCTATTATCCCTTTGTATCCTTTTTGTACAATTGCAATTTAAAACTTCATTTTATACATATAACATTTTTTTCTTTTTTTATTTTCAACACTTGTCGTATCCTTGTTGTGTCGGCTTTTGCTTTGACAGTTTAGTTTCAATTATGTGCAGGTGTTTCAATCCTTGAATCATAGTCCCTACTCCTTCCCCTTCATTCTCTTTCTACACGTTTCGTTTTTTGTATCCTTTGTCCCTTCGTTCTGTTGCAATAATAAAGGTATTTCGCCTGTTTCGTTTCATGTTTCTTTACTTGTTCTTTTTTGTTTGTCCTTGATCCTTCGCGTATTGTATTACTTTTAAACATTTCTTTTGTGTAACGCGGAAATTGCATTGCAACTTTTCAGCTACACTGCAAAAAAAAATTAAGTATAAACTGTTGCTTTATCTGAAATTGAATCTGTTCTTAGTTCTTTCTTGGCTTCTGCAGCTGCCCGTAATTGTTATCCCTCGGTTAGCTAACTTTCAGTTAAGGCTAAGAATTGCGGCTAAAAATTTACTTTATTGTTTCGCAACTAAAGCTCTGTTATAAGTTGTGGAAATCTCTGAAAGACTGAAGAATTGTGAGACTCCAACTGCAACCCAAATCAGTGGCAAACGTGATTAATGTTGCATTAATTGACTTTCACTTAAATCGCATCATTCGATTGTTGCCTTTCGATTTCAGTCAATAAATGGCCCAAAGTAGGTTCAAAACTTTGTCGTGGGTTTCTTTCTTTCTTTGTTGTTTTTTTTCTTTTTCTTGTTTTATTGAAGGTTTCTTTCTTTTTGGAGGTCTTTAGAGATTACATTGAATTCGTTTTAACGCTTCTTCTGCGCTTTGCCAGTTGCCAGTTTCTTAATTGCTGTTTAATTTTTACGTTTAAACATGTGTTGTATACGTGTGTGTGTACGTGTGCGTGTGTGTGTGTGTGTGCCACCCCTGAGGCAGCCCATTCGTTTAGCATTTGGCATTTATGAGTGCCACATGTCGCGTTTAGCAATTTGCAACACATGCAACAGTGCTGGAAACATATCCCTCTTTCTCTCTCTCTCTTTCGATTTGAATTCCCTCTTCTATCTGTCTTTTTCTTTCTGTTTCTCACAAAGCATTGCAGTTCGTTCACCCATAGACAGTGCTAAACTTTTGCCATGATTCTCAACTATGCCACATACACTATACAACACACACATAACACACATACATAGTTGGCCATAAATTTCATTCACAATTTTCTATTTTCCATTTCAATTGCCAGTTGCCAGTTGCCAGTTTTTAGTTAAGTTTCCTTTTCCAAAGTTCTATGCTTTATGCTATTCACTGGAAACTGGCACAACCAACAAACATGGCAATGGTTAATGACGTCCAGGAAGCATCAAAACCTTTTCGTAACCATAACCCCTGAATGACTTACCCCCTTCTCCCACACACTCCCGACTGTCTGTCGTCCTGTCTGTTCTGCTGTGTTGCTTACAGTTGCCGGATGTTCTCTTTTGTTTTTTTTGTACTTCTTTCTGCAGTCTCTTTATTGCCATTTACTTTACTATTTTCTTTTTATATATTTCTGCTGTCAGCCACACCCACATATAGCAGTATAAAAAAGAAACAAGTTCTTTAACTATCCTATAAATAAACGATTTCTATAATTAGCAATAGGATAGGCAAGGCGATAAGGATAATAAGGTTATGTGGAAGACAAAGGTTAGAGAGAGTAACTATGCTATTACTTCGGCTCTTCCCATTAAACTATTATTCGCCTAGACCTTTGGAGCGTGTTTCTGGAATTTTTCCAGTATTTGATAACTTTGTTTATCAAATACTTCTTTGAATTTAGTTTCCTATGTTTTAACTACCCCTTCCATTGCCTGTGAGTCTCCCCTGCTTCCGCTGGACACACTTCTTCAAGCATAATCCATATGTTTCTCTTGCTTCCATAAATTTTCCCGAGAGCTTTGTTCATTTACAAAATGTTTGTATGAATTCATTTCTATTAGAGACAATCCACTTGACAGCACATCTTGTGGCATCATCTAATGATAATTTATATGGTTACTCGTCGTATTATCATCAACTATGCCATTCTCTTTCCGTTTCTGTACTCTTTAATCTGTTGTCAAATTAGCGGCAATTTGCTTGAATTCCTTCCTTCTTCTTTTCTTTTTATACTTTTTTTTTCCCCAAGTGCGTTTCAATTTCAATTTCAATTGCTTGTGTCAAGTTGATTTTGAATGCTACTTGAACAGAAAAGTAAAAAACATTTCCATTTCGTTTCAGTCTTTATGTTTCTTCTTCTTTACCCCTTCTTACCCTTTGATACTTCTCATATGTTTTTGCCTTTTGCTTAACCCAAATAATATTCTTTTAGAATTTTATTTACTTGTTTTTGTTCTTGCTTTTGTTTTTGTTTACAATTCGAAAACTTTCAAATGGAAGTTCCCGCTCTACTACTAACCAATCCGCCCCCTACAGCTACGCCACTGCTTCCTCTACCGCTCCCTCTCCCTCATTCTATAGTATTTAAAATTGCTTATGCTTGTTTATTTGTTGTTTGTTTGAGGTCTTTGTGTCAACTTTGTTGCTGTTGTTATGTTTGTTTTTCTTTGTTTTTGTTGCTTCACTTTTTTTTATTTAGATTTTTACATTCCTTTTCTTGCTTTCTTACTTTATTTGTTTCTTTCGTTTTGTATTTAGGTCGTTCCGATAAGCCAAAAGAAAGGGAATGAGACGATATAGCTTATCTTTAACCCCCTTCCCCCTGCTATTGCGTGTCTGATTCTGTGTGTGGTTTCCCCTTAACAGAAGATTCCTCCAGCGCCAAACAAACAAAGAAAATTTGAAAAAAAGACAACCTAAAAAATTTCTTTGGGCCCACTTCTTGTACTTTGTCAAGTCAATTAGGCCAATTATGTGTACTTAATTGGGCTTGCAACGCAAGCTACAAATTTACCTTTAACTCACTCTCTACACCTTCACTCCTGCCACTCCTTTTGGCCATTTGCCACACGTGCAGCAAAATTAACCCTTGCAACGTCAACTGAGCACATTGCCAGCCAACAGCTCGTCACTTGCCTAAGTGCCTTCAAGTGGAATGCCAGGACGAAAAAAGAAATAAGCTCCTGACGAATATTTCGTTGACACTCCAGGAAACTCTACTTGCATTTTTTGGTTTCTTAAGGGTTTTTTATACCTTCTTCCCTAACTTGATTTAAAGGTAAATTGCAGTAAGAACGTTTTCGTGACACTTCTCTTCTGCCTAAGAGCTTAAAACGTGTCCTTTAGCCGTGACTGAATTGTGATTGAAACTTGCAAGGACATTCCGCAGCAATTTCATCAATTGAAGCTTAAGGTATTAATAGGGCTTTACTAAGAACATTGGCGTCCTGAGCGTTAAACCAATGCTTAACACAGCTTAACCGTTTAAATGTTGCGGTAATTAAACACTTTGTCTCGTACTTAAGGGGTAGAGCGCTTAATTGTTAAGTCTTTGCTACATATTTTGTGAGAGATGAATTTAAAATTGAATATTTTTAATATTTTGTACCCAATATAAGCATAAAATGTACCAATTTCTATTAAGTGTACCAACATACATCGTAAAATGTACGAATTTTATAACTAATATAATGTTTTCTATGAAATGTACCAATTTCATTGGTATATTGTATAAAATATATCCATTTTATATTAAGTATACCAATTAAATATTATAAATGCCAATTTGGAAAAAGAGTGCCAACAGTTGATATAACCAATTTTAAATATGATGTTTGGCTTGTCAACAAGTGTACCACCATATAGCATAAAATGTACCATATTTAATATTAACTCTACCAACACACAGGAAAAGAAAAACACTTTCTATTTAACGGCTATAAATTTACCAAAGCATAAATAATGTACCATTTAAGGTACATTTGTACCGTATTCGTGGCTAAAGTTTCGTCACACTGTTCAATTTACAGTTACATCTTTCTTTATTTTTGTTCTTAAGCTGCTTTGACTCATAACCGTTTCGTGTAAAAGTCAATTACCGATTCGTTCCATAATTCATTTAGCGTTACAGTTAATCAACTCTCTATCCCTCTTTTTCTTTTACACTCTCTGTCTTACACACATACTTATATATTTTGTCTCTATCTTTTGCAGCGACGACGCGAACGCGGACGAATTAATTTGAAAGGCGTTCGCCTTGTGGAGGAGGCAACAGTTAGCGGCGACGGCGGGGATCCCTTTGCACCGGATGTGAGTATAAAACAGAACGAATAAAAGAGATGAAAGAAATGATAAAAAAAAAGAAAAAAAAAATTAAAAACCGCTAGATTATCTTTCGATTATGATTAAAGACTAATGGCATCAAATGCATCTATCGATTCAGGGTTATCCATTTCAAGTGGGCTACTGCGAGTCGACGACCACACATCAGCAGCAACAGTTGCAAGCGGAGCAACGTACACACACTGGTGAGGCACAGTTACTTGGACGTAGTCTTCCACAGTATACACTCTATGTGATAGCCAACAGTGAAAAGGAGCGTAGCGATTGGATACGCGCAATACGACAAGGTGAGCAAGAATCTATACAGGACTCAATTTCTCTTTTATTCAACTCTTACTTTATCATTTTTATTTTTGTTTTGTACATATATATTTATAGTGTGCGAGGACAGCAATACACCGAAATCATATCGCTATCATCCTGGTCTATGGTCCTGTAAGAAGTGGAGCTGTTGTAAGGGTCTCTCCAGGAGCACATTTGGATGCCGTGCGGCCACTCACTGGCGTGAGGCCAATAACAATCCAAGTAAGATAAGAAGCGTTGATACCATCGGTACAAATATGACCAGTGTAGCCAATATCCATTCCCAGTGGGTATAGCCTGAGTCCTGACCCAGTGTAATCTCCTGCTCCTCTACACCATTCTCAAGCTCTGAACTGTTATGTCGTCGTTGATATCTTTGACATACGTTTTTCCTATTCTCCTCCAGCTGCATACTGTTACTCATTTTGATCGTCTCTCACTCTGTATATTTCTCTGTTTTGTAAGCATAAACTCCAGGCCTATTTATAGCCTGGAAAATATGTAGAAAACATTGACAGACCCGGCAGAAAGCAACCATGTGGAATCATGGGGTTTTGCTTGGGGGTGTTGTTGTTTTCCATTGTTTTGCTTTGTTGGCATTGGTAACATGTGGCGTTAAGTCATGTCAGCGGAGGAGTAAATGTTTCACAGATTTCATAGCCTGAGCTTTCACCTTATAGAATGCAAGGCATTCATTAGATATGGCTCCTAACCAGACGGTACAGATGCATCTACACATCTGCTCTAGACTTTTCACACATGTTTCCCATTTTCATCGTTAAACTCAAACATTTTCCTTCTGTTTTTTTTCCTGCCTACCCGCATGCCTAGCACACAACTTGACGCATTGTCGAGAGAGTTTTCCCCCTGAAACCCTGCTTCAGCTCCTGGTATTTTTGAGCTCGAGTGGCTACCAAAAGGCGGCGACAGTCGCTTCCTTAAGGGCTCTTAACGAGCAGGGTGTCAGTTTAAAGATGCGCAAGTTGGCAACTCGCTTTTTGTGTGGCCGGAACAAACAGACATAGACGTTGCCTAATGTAAAACCCTGCACCCAAGTTTTATTTTTAAAACGGGTTGAAGCAACTGTAGAGAAGTCAACAACGATTAAGAACTGTTGAAGGTGGGCCCAAGAATTGCCTATTGCAATAGATGAGTCACTACCAGGAGACAGAAATTATTTGAGTTTCCACTTTCGTTTCGAAAGGTAGCCTTGGGTCTTAAGATAAGCAAAATTGAAATCGGTAATCTTTACTATTTACCGCCATTAATAATCAGTATAAAAATGCAAGAAGAATAGACTGGTGCTGAGTGTTATATGGGGGTAGTATTATAAAGAAAGGAGAATATTCCCTAGAATCTTCTTTTCTTTGTCTAGTCAACTCTCTCTTGGGATAAAAATCTTTCGTTGGACATATTGAAATCTCATTAACGTCAGTAAATGTGTCACATCGCTGCTTTGTCCTTTATCCTTTGTATCAAGAACTCTTTGTGAACTAAAACTTATCCCATCATGTCAACCAATTACTTAGGTCGTTGTCAAAAATGATTTTGATCAACACATCAGATTAGACACATTCACCATTGTGTTCCATTGTGTGTAACCGTCTCTATCTCTCTCTTACTTTGTCTCTTTCTGTATGCAATTGTGTCTGTGTCAGTTTGACAGTTTCCAATTTAAAGGTTACCCTTAAACAAGTTCAAGCAACTTAATCAGCCGCTGGAGTAGCATCTGGGATAATCAATTGATGGGGCGTCACTTTAGTTTGTGCCGTTAAGAAGAGGAGGCTCCATGCCATTTCGGCAAGTCATTCGATGGCACGATCCATCCGAAGGCTAAAAACGGGGTCGCCTTCATCTTCATTTATCAGCTGGGGAACAAGGAAAGTGGCCTTACGGCTTTTGCTGGAAAGGATTGGCTTTGCTTTTAGTTTCTTTTTGTCTTTTCTTATTTCTTTTTCTTTTTGGAAACTGTCAGTTGCCGTTACAATAAATTAGCTCACTTCTCTGAGAGATTACATTCTTCTTTACGCCCGCGCACATATGTAAGCACACTCAGCATGTGCTCCCTGTATTCCCGATGAGAGTTCCCTAAACCCTGTTCCCTGGTACTTTGCACCTTGGACTCTGTACACCACATCCATGTTGTACTCCTTTTTGCCTTAAGATGTGAAATTAATTATTGCTTCATCCTGACTTTCGCCGCGTGCCTTTCGTGCTGTTTCATCATCATGAAACAGTTGTAATTAAAACCAGACCTGACTCCATATAGAAATCAACAGCTAGTCACTATTTTATGATGCTGTTGCTCCAATCCTCCCCTGGTTTCACACACACTTTTTAAGATTTATGCGATTTGCTTTAAGTGCCTCGAAAATAGTTACATGTCTGTGATTATCATCTGTTTTTTTTTTCTGTGTTTTTGTTCTAACCGGGAACAGTCGTAAACTGAACTCATCTTCTACTCCTCTAACAATAATAATAATAATAACAATAATAATAATAATGGTTCATAGGGCCAGAAGATATAACTCCCCAGTTAGTTGTTAGTGTTAGGCTTTTAACTGATTCGGTTCTTAACTCCCTTGCAACTCCTTTCTTTCTTCCTTCTACTACTTTTTCTCCTTCTGTTTTCGTACACCCCCGCGGAGACCCTGTTGAGTTCCTTGAGAGTTGAAACTGGTTTTCAAAGGTTTTAGTTTTCGTTTGAGTTTCGGTTTAACTTTGAGTTTGAGTTTGGGTTGGTTCTTTTGTGGTGTATCCGAAAAGCCAGTTCGATATTTAAGAGCAACCTCGTCCAAAGAGCGAAATTGGTTACAAGCAAACTGGTTTTTGGCTGGCCAATTGTTGTTCCTCTTCTGGCGGCTTCAAATGGCTAGCTAACAAAACAAAATAAACAACAACACAAACACAAAAAGGTAAACAAAAATTTGTGCCTAGTGTGTCGCACATTGCACGTGCAATGAACTTGTTCACCAGGATCATGATGCGAGCCACAATTGCCATTTGGTTGAGAGATTCCACATAATGGAAAGAGATGTTAGCTTCTACACAAGATAATAGTTGGCAACTTCAATATTTTCTGGCCTGCTCTTCAGTTTGAATATAAACTTTGACCTATGTTTAAATTACTTGTTTTAATTTCAGTAACTGTTTTTCTATAGATATCATTAGCATTAACAGTTGCATTTCCAGTTCCAATGCCATTCTCTTGTACACTAAAAATAAATATTACGTGTAATAAATGGCAATCAACATGAACCTAGTTTATAATTCCTAGTTCCATTCGCAGTTTCAGTTCCACTCAATTCCAGTCGTTCAGCTTAGCCGTTTGAAAGTCACAAATGATTTGTAATTAGGCGCTTTTGTTGTTGCGTCTCCTTCAAAAGCGCGTCGCCGGGTGATTGACCATGAAAAGAGCAAAGCGTAGACTCCAAAATTAAACCAAACCAAACCCTCAGACCCCAAACCAATCCCCAACACCCAGAGAGACCAAACGCGCTTTTTATATATATATATATATATATTTTTTTTTTTGTATTTTGTGCCTTTTCATGCATCTTTGGCTGCTGTTACCTTTGCTTCTTCTTCTTCTTCGGTTGCTGCTGCTGCTGCTGCTGTTTGCTGTTTGCTGTTGCTGTTGCTTTATATGCTTGCCCTGCCCACTCTTAGTTGCCTGCCTAAAGTTTTAGGCATCCTCCTTGCCCGCGCCTTCGCTCTTTCTTTCTCTTCGTCTCTTTTGTTTTTAATTCGACGTATGTTACCCGTGCTCCCAACTCACCATCGGCATCTCCTTCTGGGTCTTGCTATCTCTTTTCTGCTGCTATGATTAATGATGCGTTTCTGTTGTGATATGTTCTAAACGTGGGAAATCAGTTTCAACAGCAACAACAACAACAACAACAACAAAAGCACCAGCAGCAACAGCCGTCGCTTTAAAAAGCTCTCCTCGATCGCTTTCAAAACGCGCTCTCTTTCCTTCTCTTTTGGTTAGCCTTTTACTACTACTAATTAATGTTGCGTTGTCCATTTGACAACTGTTTAGGTTCTATGCATGTATTAATAACGAACAATAATATTGTTAATTATGGTCATGCTCATGATAATGATGATGATGATGATGATAGTTGGTTGCCTAAAAACCAGCTTTGCGCGCTTCAGGCCACACACACAAACGTTTGTTTGTTATGTAAATTGATGGCTTGATTAGAATGAAATACCAACTAATTGCACAAGAATTAAAGAATAGAATTCTTATTTTTTTCTATACAGGCAGCTGCTTCTTTCACTCTTTCACTTCTTTTGGTTGTTTATTTTGTAGTCTTTGTTGTTGCTTGTGCTGCTGTTTTCCTAATTGCGCCATATTATTGATATTAGCCGTCGACATCGCCGTCTTCTCCATCTCCATTTTGGCTGCCAGCCAAAATGATGCACTCAACGTTTTTCCCTTCTTTCTCTTCGTCTCTTCCTAGTTGGCTTTGCGCTGTTGAAACAACAACAAAAACAAAAAAAAAAACTTGCTTGGAGCACTTCCTGCTAATGGCTGAGTGCACAACTGGCTGCAAATTTAACAACTTTAGAACTTTATTTGTCTGCAGTGCATGCTTATTAACTTGCTCTTCTCTCAATATCTCTATCTCACACTAAGTCTTTTTCTTTCTTTCTTTCGTTGCAGGTACGTAACTAACTTAACTCTAACTGTAACTTCTCAAATGAATATGGTTATTGGTATGGGTATGGGTATGGGTATGGGTATGGGTAAGTGTAAGTGTAAGTGTGCTCATTGATTTGCCTAGGATGCTCTCTATAACAGCAACAAGCAGCAATCAACAAGAAGATGTTATATACAAACACATGCATCTGAATATAGTGTACATTTGTGTGTGTGTGTGTGTGTTTATGTTAAACATAAAAATCAACTACATTGCGTTCTTGTTGCTTTGATTGCTTTTGTTTATGTACTCTTTCCTTTTTCTCCCATATGGCAGCCGTCAACTCCCAAAATGTCTTGTACACTCCACAATACACTTTACCAATGCCTTCTCTCTCTCTCTCTGTCTCTATCTTACACAAACTCACTTATACTAAGTTTTTGTACGCTCTCGCGCTGCGCTGAGCACGTAGCGCACACACACTGCACGCCCTCAACTTGTTTTCAACTCTTGTCGCACTCAGTCAAGTCTGCGTCTTCGTTCAGTTGCTTACGAGCCGTCTTTGAGTGCGCAACAGGCTTAAGAAAGCGCTTTGCGCGTTTCGTTTATATACACGTCTTCTTCTTTTTTGAACGTTTTGCTATTGTTTGTCGTTTTGCTATTGCCGTTTGTCGCGTGTGCCATTCAAAATTCGATTCGCCGTCAATTTAACACAACAACAACAACAAAAACAATAAAAACAAATTCGTCGCGATTTTTACATTTCTTTGCGTTTTAAGTCGCACTTTTAATGCCATTTAGGCAAAGAGTTAGCGAACAATAACAACAAAATATATATTACAATATACAAAATATATAATAATCCTACACAATATAAAATAAAATAAGAAAACAAACAACGCCAAAGTCATGCAATGATAATTGTCAAATAACACAACCAGAGTCTGAGCTAATTGCATTTTGTTAATGAGCAAAACGTGGCGGCAACAAAATGTAAAACAAAACCCAATAATAGAAAAATATATATATTTATATATATTTTATATATATATATATATTTAAAATAAATATATACACATGCATATAACAAAAAAGTCCTAGTGAAGTTTAAGTGCTACCAAGTGTCACATAATAATTAACAGCTGAAAAATGTAATTATATATACGTGTAATTTATATAAATCAATTGCTAAAAATTTCTTATTTTAAAATCATTTGACGCAACAACTAAGCTAAACAGAACAAAAAAAAAAAAATAGCAAAATAGCTAAATAGAAAAAGAAAACAATTTTCAAACAGAAACAGAAATGAACGCATCCGATTGCATTTCTAACAGTAAAAGTGGCTTATGTCACGCATTCGTACAAACACAAACACATACAAGCATACACATATGCAATTTACATATATTTGTTTGCTTTATTGGGCTCTATTTGATGACAATCTGGCAACGCTGCAGCGCACAAAGCTGTTTAACTTGTTTCTTTTTTGGCGTGCGCAGTTTTTAGTGACTTTCCGCTTTGGTTTATTGTTGTTGCTGTTGTTGTTGCTGCTGCTGCTGCTTAGCTTATCTAACGCGCAACTTCTACAAAATAACGTAAAATCTTCTGTTTTTGTTTTTCTTATTTTTTTTTTTTCATTGTTAATTAACTTGTACCAAAAAATAAGAAAAAAGCTGAAATATAAAAATACCATTCGAAACTTTCGTGAGAACTTGCCAAAAGAAATAACAAAAACAACAACTACAACAACAATAACAACAGCAGAAAACCTAAAGGGAAAAATGGGCTTAAGTTTTGATGTTTATGGTTTTTGATTGTTTAACACAGCCAACGCTTTGTATTATCTTTTATCTTTTGTGTCTCTTTTTCTTTGTTGATTTCGCATAAAAAACAAAGCTTAATTCTTAAAATTAAAAAACAGACATTTCGTTGAACTAGGCACGTGTTGCTTAAGCCAAGTGCTAATCAAAGACAGGTTAATGAAGGAACGTCTAAACAGAGCCTGTTCTTTTTTGCCATCCTTCATCTACCACTTCTTTATCGTCTTCTCTCTGTCTCTGTCTCAGTCTACACTAGCCAAACAAACCAATTAGTGCGCAGGCGCCTGTTGAGTTAAACCCTCACTTAAAAGTCGTTTTTTTCCCCCTTTTTTTGGTTTTGGGTAACCTTCTAACCTTAGCCATAAACTCATTTGCAGGTAGTACGAGTAGCTACAACCAATTGCCAGTTCTACAACCAGTGAAACCTTTTTTTTTCGTTTTGTTGTGTAATTCAATATTTCAATCACAAAAGGAATAAGAGAAAAAAATAGGATCTTGTTTGTTTCAACAATTTTTCTTTTTTTTATTTTATTTTTAATTTTTTTTCGTATTTTATTCAGTAGATTGCAATTAGTTTTCGATATTTTGTAGAATTTATTTCTTGTTTTTCTGTTTTGCTTTGTGGCTAAATTCGCTTTTTAAGGCCAAGCACGTTCCACTCAAAATGCTTAAGTCTGCTTATCACGTAACGCTCACAGTTTTAGACTTAAAAAAAAAAAAAAATAATAAAACTAAGCTGTATAAAACTATACAAAGTTCTTCTAAAGGAAGAAAATTTTTTTTAAAATTTCTTGTAATGAAAATTGAAAATGTTTTTTCTATTAGAAAAACTCTTTCAAATGAATCATAAAAAAAATAACAATAATACACGGTCACACACACACACAATCACATTTTCTTGTCGTTATCTTGTGGGCATTAAAAGTGCCGTTTCAAATTTCAATAGAAATCAATTAAACCTTGAGTCATGTTTTTTATTTTTGTTATTTTTTGTTTTCCCAACTTTGTGTTTAAAGAAAGAAAAGCTTAAAGATTCTCTTTGTTTCCTTATTCATAAGAAAGGGAATCATAAAAACGACGTTGAATCCACCCGAAACCCCATTAAAGTTGCGGCTTCAAATTGTCGTTAAAAAGGCAGAAAATAAAATACAAAGACACACACAGATATAAGTAATACACACACACACACACACACACACATGCATATACCATATACTTATTCAATTTGTTAGTTTCTTCTGTTCATAATGTAACCTGCCCATAAATGTAACAGGGAGTTACAAATATTTTGATAGCGCTACCGAAACCCAAAACCAAAAATAACCTGCAAGAGAATTCTTGGTAAATAGCGATTTACATCGAAAATGATCATAAAAGAACCCGAAAAAGAAAAGAAAAAAACAAAACCCTAAAGATGAACAAACAGTTGAACAAGTTGTTCGTAATTGGTTTATAGTTAGGATAGTTAGTAGCCTCCGTATGTGTGTGTGTGTGTGTGTGTGCGTGTGTGTGGCATTTACTGCAGGTACTTCTAATAGAGATAGTCATCTATTGAAGAAAGAGATGAGATAAGTAACAGTAAAAGAGTAAGATACGCAAGATATTGTTTGATAATTATGCAGTTTCTATGGTTTAGTTTGAGTAAATGGAAAAATTTTCACTTGCTGAGCGGAAAATCGACAGGCAGTTTTTGGCCCAAACAAACAGGCCAAACAACTGCAAGTTTTGTTTTGGGCATGGCTAATTTATAATGTGCGCAGACTGGAGACTCTAAGTGTGCTCTCTCTCTCTCTCTGTCTCTCTCTCTCTCCTCTGTCTTTACTTCCATTTGCTGTTTGGATCCTTTGGTTAACGGTTGTTTATGTGATTTGCTGGTTTTGTTGTGGTTACAACTTTTCTCTCGCCCTCTTTCCTCTCTCTCTTTGTCTCTGTCTCTGTCTCTAGAGCCCACGAAGGTTGACTGCCAAAACATAACGAAACCTAACCACAATCCCCTCTCTGCCTTTTGCAAGAAAAAGGAAAAAAAAACAAGTTTCTTTAGCCTCTCTTCTCTCTTGCGCTCTCTATCTCTCTAACTCTTCTTCTTCTGCATCGTCTTACATTGCTCTTTGGCAAAAATAAATATAAAATCTTGTCGGAGCTTACAACTTGTGTACCGTTAGCAATTTACCAAAAAGAAAATTAACTCAGATAGTTAAAGGCTCACAAAGTGCATTGCTGTGGCTTAAAGATAGAATGGAATGGTATGAGGGGAAGTAGAGGAAACAGGGAACAGTTTGAGGGGCAACTGCAATCAAATTGCATATTTATTGGCCCGAGCTTTGGGTCAAGGTCATCTACGTGCCCATTTCATTTGGATGATGATGATGATGACGATGATGATGATGATGACAAGCGAAAGCAGCTCCCTACAACTTAACACAACTACAATTCACATTTCTTCTCTGCCTGCATACCCCTTTTCTCTTCGACTCTGACCCTAACTGCTGCCCTCAATCAATGAACCACTTTGAAAGTGGTCGCAACGCTTCAACATCTTAAATTTTTATTATACGATGATTATTTTTATTATTTTTTATGCTTTATGTTTTATTATTATTATTTTTGTTTTTTTTTTCTCCCAATTTTTTTTTTTTTTGCTGATTTGCTTTGTGCACGCTTCTCGTGTTATATTTGTTTTTTATTGTTGTTGTTTTTGTGGTTGTTTTGTGTGCTGTCCACACGAATCAGGTCAAAACGGTTGCTTTCTTTCACCACGCCAGCCACGCCCTCCAAATAACCAAAATTTGCATTCACACGCATTCGTGCGCTTTCTTTTGCCTCTTTTTGGTAGCCACTTCTTTTTCTTTTCTTTCTTCTTCTCACAAGGTCAATTGAGGTTCAATTCTTGAATCAAAACTTTTCATACTCTGCTTAAATGTTGTTTATACTCATTCTTTATACCACACCTCATTCTTTCTCTATTGCCTCTACCTCTACCTCTACTTCTTATCTTTAATCATAACAAAAAAAAAAAACTTTCATCCCACTTCTAAAGTGGAAGAGGAAACCAAAGCAGAAGAAAAGCAAATGATCTTTTTAATTGCAAATTTCACTTGACTTTAATTTTCGTACAGAATTTTTTTTTATGGGACATTTATATTTTTGTGTTGTTTTGTTGTTGTTTCTCTGTTTGTGTTGCCTGTTTGTTTGTTTATTATTTCTGGTCATAAATTAACTACGTACAGTTATTGGATGACTTGTTAGCTGTGGACTAAAAACTTGGCTAAAAAATCCAATAATAAAAAAATGAAAAAACAAATTATAAAACCAACTGCTAATCAGTAAATACTTCATAGAATTCTAACTAAAACTCAACGAATGTTTGTGTTACGTTCAGTTGTGTTTTTAGCTTCAAGTTTTGTGCTTTTAACTGCCAAAGTTCGTTCTTTGAACTAGTTTAATAACTATAAATATATCTTGAACTAAATTCTTTAATGTCTTTTTAAATCGATCATTTCATATGTAAATTCTTGTTATACCACGCCCACTTTAATCCCAAATTAAAGAATATCAAAAAGTAATTTTTTTTTTTCCATAACTACATCAAAAGATCATTAGATTCATTTTCTGTTGGTTTTTTGCTTGATTGAATATTGATTTATTATGTATGCAACAAGGCAACAACTAGTCAAATTTGTTGTTAATTATCTAGCAACAAACAAGCAACAAACAGCAGCAAACTAACTCAAGTCCAACTCTCGGCTCAATGAACTATGAGCCTACGGCATGTTAATAAAACACAAACAGATACAGATACAAATATAGATATAGATACATATGGCTATAAATGAAACTATAGTTAGATATACAAATAGATATAGATATGTATATATATTTGTGTATTTGCTGAGACTCTTTGTGCTGCTCAAGGTTTATTTTTTTTTTTTTTTTTTTTTGATTGTATTAATATAATCATTATTATGATTAATATGAACATCATATGATCATTAGCGTATCATCAACTAATTGTAGCTTAACGCATAATTTCGATTTCAATTTTGTACTCAATTTTTGGTTTTCGTTAACTGAAAGTCATTTATTTTAAGGTGTTGAAAATCAAATTGAATCTTTAATTTTTAAGAAAGTCTCTCAAAGGAGGGGAGCCCAATCAATAAGATCATTATATGAATATCGATTGTAAATATGTTATCGATAGTTGATTATAACCTCAACCTTAGACAAAGCCTTTTAAACTCAGTTCATATCAATGTTATACATCAATAATTATGCATTATTCATTCCTCTTTTATCATCATCATCATCATCATTATCATCATCATCATTAACCTTATCATCATTAATTGTTTTTTATTATTATTATTAATAATATTAAACTGCAACTTCAGCAGCGAAACTAAATTCATTTGCCATCATTAATACTTCTTTCTTGCCTATTATTATTTTTATGTCTTCTGTTTTTAGTATTTTTATTTTTATTATTGCTTGTTGTTGTTCTTCTTGTTGTTGTACTTAACGCAAAGTTTTTGTAGCTCTTTTTTTTTGTAGATTTTTCTAAAAAAAAATTAATGTTTTTCTATCGAATCTCTATGACGCAATTTGGCGCTTCATCTTCTTTGGGTTTCTTTTCTTTTTTGTCTCATTCTTTGCAGATTCTTTGCGATGTTTGACATCAATAAACAAACTTATTAACAATGCAAACAAAATCACGTTTTATGAATCAAAAAAAAAGAAGAAAAAAACCTTTCAAAATTGCAACAGCAGCCGTTAATTTCGATTCGCTTTTGATTTATTGTCAAAAACAAAAAAAGAGAAGTAAAAAAAAATTGCCGCAAAAAATTCCTAATTCAAATTTAAATTCAACTGCCAATTGCTTCTATTTGCAATTGTTGTAGTTGCCTTTGGTTATTTTTTTTGCTCATTTTGATTGATTGTTCGTAACATTGCGCATAACTTGGTAGCTCTGGTTAAAGCCAAGTTAAAAAAAAAAAATCCAGAAAAAAACGCTTCCGCGAGCATTGGACGAGCAGTTGAAGAGCCTTCAAGTAGACAACATTTGAACTAACTTTGTATACAAACAACTTAAGAGGTGTCTAGCAGACTTTATGCTCAACTATAACATACCCTAGGCACTCTACATGCCTGGTTTTATTTCTATCTCCTGTAGCATTACCATTCCTGTAACTATTTTTGACCATATTTCTGATTAATCAACTAAATTGAAACATAAGTTTTTCAAATCAATTGAAGAAATTAAAAAGTTTCTTTATTGAATTTCAAATAAACCTTTTCGCTGCTCATTTTGTATGCATCTTTACAGGGTATAAGTATTAGGTGTGTGTATTGTGTGTGTGTGTGTGTTGTTGTCAATCAAAATTAGAAACAATTGAAGCAATTTCTGCTGTATTTCAATAAGAAAAATAAAAATATTAAAATTGAAAAGAAAAAAACGCGTCAAGTGATTTTAAATTACTGCAAATAAAAGCAAAATATATTTTATAATTTTTTTTTTCATTTAATATTTAATTTTAATTTGTGATTTGGCCTCAAAACAGATATAAATTTTCGCATAGAATAATTTGTATTGTGGCGAGACGCGCGTTTAAAACCGCACGAAAGGAAAAACGCTAAAGAAACGCGCGCGTTTTTTGTGATGATTCCCTGCGTGAGTCTCGCTGAAACGAGCGTCATTGGCAACATGAAGGAACGTGTTAAGGAAATGAAAGTATTTGGCTGTCGCCTAAATTTCTGGAATCATATTGGCCATAGCTTAACCAGCTCAAAGGCCAAAGAAGGTAAAAACCATAAAAAAAAACTATAATAAAAAACTTAACTCATAAAAATAATATTTATGATACAAAATCTTATGCTAAAGATAAAGTTGCAACTTACTAGCTTAACTTACCATATTGGTAAAGTAAATAAACCAAGTTTAAATCATTACTCAATTTGGTTATAAAAAAAAAATAAACTTTTCATACATCAAAATTAGGTGCAGCACAGGTGATTGATCTTGATTGATCATTATAAATGAACTGCGATGATAAGCTTTAATTAATGTTTATTTGTAAAACTGTAAACAGAATATTGTATATCTTATGGGTGTTTCTTTATCGTTATTTGTATCTATATATACACCCGTTGACAACTAATTGACAACAGCAGTTTTGGCTGTACTTTTTCGTGATTTACTTTAACCAAAGACATGATAGCAGTAAATCTTTATTTTTTATGCATAGTTCCGTTATTTCCCTTAAAATTGATGTATGACTTAATATCTATTCTAACAGCGTGGACTGAGTAGAATTTCTTGAAAGTTGAGTGGCGTGGTTTTGGCGAGAAACATAATTGACAACAATTTATATTTTGACCAAAAAATTATTTTTTTTGTATTATTTTGCAAAAATTTCTGTAAGTTATAATTATTTAAGGTATTAGGAATTGTTTTTAATTAATTTTGAGTACGGAAATGTGTTTAGGTTATGGGTACTGCCAAGAGTTGCACACCTGCCATGCGCAAGGCAATCATTGAGCTGCGGAACGCTAACCTGACCTACCAAGCTATTGCAACACAGTTAAATTGCTCCAAGAGGATGGTATTTAATGCCCTCAATCATTTCCAGAAATACGGAACAACAGAAAATGTCCCTCGTAAAAAGAGGGAACGGAAAACGTCAATCGGTACGGATCGCCAGATTTTGCGTATCTTAAAAAGAGATCCCTGGAAGAGTGCTACTGACATCCATAAAGATATTTTTGATGATTTAGATTCCAAAATATCTAAACGTACTGCTGCTCGTCGTTTGGTTGAGTTTGGTTTGCTGGGTCGAGTTCCTCGAACTAAACCGTTAGTAAACTCCAAACAAAGAAAACGACGCTTAGAGTTTGCGAGAGGACATGTTGGTTGGGATCTAAGCCAGTGGAAATATGTCGTCTGGAGTGACGAAACGAAGGTTAATAGAATTGGTCCAGATGGCAGGAAGTACGTACGACGCCCGAAATGTGCTCAATTCCATCCAAATTACGTTATTCCTGTCGTCAAGCACTTCGGCTGAAAAATAAATGTGTGGGGATGTTTCACATGGAACGGAGTTGGTCCATTGCATCGGATTGATGGAACTCTCACTGCGGAAAAGTATGTGGATATACTACGTCTAGTATTGCTACCATGGGCAGAAGAAAATATGCCAGTTATTTGGAAGTTTCAACAGGATAATGATCCAAAACACACAACTCGTCTTACAAAAAATTTTTTAAACAAAAATTCAGTAAGCGTTATTGACTAGCCATCATCTAGCCCAGATCTGAAACCCATTGAGCATTTGTGGAGCGATGTTAAGAAAGAGGTAGCAAAGCAAAAAATATCCAATTTAGACACTCTGTATGAAACAGTTAAGGAAGCGTGGTATGCCATACCGGTAGAGAGGTGCAGGACTTTGATATCCTCTGAAAGTCGTCGGCGTAGTGCCGTTATAAAGAAAAATGGTTTTTCTGGTAGATACTAGATTAAATAATAACAGGATAATTTTTTGAAAATATTATCTTAAGCTTTTCATTTTTTTTTTTTTTTTTAACGTGCGTTGTCAATTAAGTGCCCCATGCATTTAAGAGGTTCTTGGAGAAATGATCTCAAAAAATGTAGTTTACCGTATATTACTGAATTTTTTTGTTTTGTTTTTTATACTTAAATATCAATAGTTAATAAAAATAAAAATCAAAGCGTTTCCTTTAAAAATACATTAAAAAAAAAAGAAAATAGCAACCGTTACGTACATGTTGTCAATTAGTTGTCAACGGCTGTATATACACACACACAGACACACATCTGGAGGTGTCGCTGTCGATAATCACAAGGCACGCTGACAAACCACATTTAGCGACAATCTTCAATGCCAGCTGCCAGCTGTTGATGTTGACTACAAGATTACAAGGCAAAGTTTGTGTTGGAAATGCTGTCCATACAACACAACTGGCAATTATGATGATTATAAGGTTGAGGAAGAACAACAACATGAAGAAGTAGTAGAAGAAGAAGCAGTTAAAGAACATAAAAAAAGAAGAAGAAGGTGCTTATTAGATGATTCGTATCGAAATGGCTAAGATTCGTAGTATTATATGACAGGCACAATACTAGCTGAAGGATAAGAAGAGGTTGCTTGAGAAGGGGGGGGGGGGGGGATAATGATACTGTTGATGCCAGACACACGATATATATAAAGTAGAAGCAATTCAGATGTAGACAGCAGATGCAACAATTGCATAATTGAAATGATTTTGCAATGTGCCAATCCCCCCAAAGAAAAGAAGAAAAAAAATATTCAACTTGCAACTCAAATGCGAAACTGAAAGTGGCAAACAACGACGTGTGCCAACATGCAAATCACTTCAATCTATACATATGTAGTGGGCGTGGCACTATATATATATATATATACATATATAACTACAGATCCATCAATGTCATTGTATATACATGTAAAACAACAGAACCAGAATCTGAAAATATTTAAAACCTGCTGGAAAAACTTCCCTTTTGCCTTTCGTAAGGGAGAGACAAAGGGAGTATAAAAGATCTGAATTTAAGATTGGTTTGTTGTTGTTTTGTTTTGTTATTGTTATTGTTTTGTTATTGTTATTGTATGTATCTGTTGTAAAAGTTGACAATAAAATTATTGCATTGTTGTTAACTGTTACCAGTTACCTGTTATTGCTTTGGCTCGGCTCTGACTGTATGCGCCTATTTATGGCCTTTATTTAACAATGACCACAAAAATTTGCAATTTGCATTTGCAATTTGAGCCAAACGGTTAAACAGCCACTTGACTTGACTTCTACTTGTTGTTATTGTTATTTTGTAATTTGCAACTATTGCTGCTACTATTGTAGTTGTTGTTGTTGTTGCTGTTGTTGCTGTCCGTGCCGGTTTGAGGCTTTAAAGTTGGCCAAGCAATTGACCAGCGGGGCCAATCAATTATTGCCTTTTGCTTTTTGTGCCCAGCAACCGAAAGGCAACTCAAGCTGTGCCTTGGGTATATGGGTTTCTATATATATATAATACCAAGATGTATATCATAAAGTTATCGATAACACTTGGAATGCGCTTTGTTTGTCAGCTTTATACAATAGGGGGAAAGGGTTTAGAATTTGTTATAAGAAATAAGTTTGCCTGCTTCTTGATTGTTGTTTCTGTTTGAATTACGCTCTGTTATCGATAACTTTTACTTGGTTATAGCTAAGGTAAACGCTTCTATTTTATGTTATCGTTATAGATTTTTGCTTACTTTTAGCTATATCTTATTCTAGAGTATATTTATAGTCTTCTACTTATTAACTACTCAATAACATTTTTGCTCAGTTTGCTCATCGATAACGATACATATCGAACATCGTGTCACATGGTGCATTGACGTCAAGGGCCCACTGAGTCGTGCCGCAATGCAAATTTTTGTAACTTTGTAATATTTTTTTCTGTGGTTTTTTTTATATTTTTTTTTCTTTTAACTAGAAAACTATTCGATAAACTTATATACATAGCAACAGTTGACCAGTAGACCAACTTAACCCACTTACAATCGCGAAATAATATATATATATATACGTATATATGTATATAGAAACCACAAGTAAATTCTTTGACCTAGAGTCACGTTTGACGGCAGCAACAGCAGCAGCAGCAGCAGCTGAGATACCTTAAAGAGGGTTTTTGGCACAACTTTCTGGGGGTTTTATCTTAATGTTAAGTACATTTTATGGGCTTTTCCATAATACCATGCATTGGATATATGGACACGTCGCAACGTGTCTGAATAGGGATCTACATATGGAGCAGTATTGGACTGGTATATCCGGTTCGCATTTCCAATTCAATTTCAGCGGCAAAAAAAAAAACACAAAATTTGCATAAATTGAGCAAAAATGTGTATGAAAAAGGAGGTGTAGCGATGTAGGAGAGGTAGAAGGAGCTATGGCAGAAAAGACCATGAAACGAGTTCAAGTAAATACACACACACACACACAAACACACACAGGCACACTCATATAGTAGAGATATTATTGACAGCGCTGAAAATGGGGAAAATTTATTGCACAAAGCAACAACAACAACGCGAGCAACTGATGCGCAGACAGCAGCACAACGCCAACAGCAGCAACAACAACAACAACTGCCAAGGTCACACACAGCAGCAACACCAACAACAACACCAAAAAGTTGCTTATCTACTTCGTTGGCCAAAAAAAAAAAAACTCACAGAAACTTTTACAACAAAAAGATTTTAAATATATTTTTTATTTTTTTGTTTTTTTTGGAGCTGTTGAAGTTGCAGGTTGTTGGTGTTGTTGTTGTAGGTGTAGATGTTGCTGTTGTTGTGTTTTAAATGGTTTTCATTATAAATGCATAAAATATACATAAAAAAATCACCAACGTCATCCATCGACATTCACTCGACTCGAACAAAAACTCCAAAAAAAGCAACAAATTTTTTTTTTGTTTTAACCAAAAAATGGATTAAAATTTAGTCAATTTTTAGTGTTTCTATTTCAAGTTTTCATATGTAAATTAAGTTTATTGTTTTTGTTGCTATTGTTGTTGCTTGTTATGATTATTTTCTGTTGTTGTTGTTGTTTGTTTTATGTTGCGTTAATGTGCCACAGCGTCAACGGGGGGCAAACGCCAACAAAAAGCGGGCAGAAATCAATTGAAAAGGTTTCTTTTAAAATCAATTATTGATTTGATAACTTTATGAATATATATATATATATATATATATATATATATATATATATATATATATGTAACATATACATTTATATTTATATAATTATATATATTTTATTTAAGTTTAATCTTTCCAAGTGAAAGTTTTCTCTATATTCCTCCATGTTTATAAAATTCTATTCTAATTTCTATACAGTAAAATTCTCATTGAATTTCATTAGACATAACGTAACTTAACGTAACTATTATTATTATTATTATTATTTGCTGTTAATTGCTAAATAATTTATTATATCATCTTCGATTCAGTATGCAAACGGAATTATCTTAACTATTCTCACGTTACGTGACTTGTTATGCATTTGTGATTTATTCAACTATTTATTATGAACTTATTAAGTGGGTGGTAAATTTTGTTTACATTCACCCCAGGTTCCGACTAACAACTGCTTCTCTCCCGCTCTCTCTTGCTCTCTGTGTTTGTGTTCTTCCTTTTAGCTTACATTTACATTTTCACTTCCGTCTTGCATAAATTGAGTTTTCTTTTTAAGACTGTGCAAAATATCTACTTTATACTTATGAATGCTTGCCACGATTCTGATCTCAGATTCTGTATGGGGATATGCTTGAACTTAATCACCATACAAATTGCTGTTTAGTCAATTAATCAAAAAACGTGTATCAGTAGCAGCAGCAGCACCAAGGAGAAACTTCAACACACTCCCACTTCTTCCTCCTTCTACACTCCCTCTCTCTCTCCCTCTCTCTCTCTGTCTCTCCTTTGCTATCTTCACTCTGCAGCGTAATTTGATCGCTTGCAAATTGTTTGCAAATTTATAGCTTACATTTAGTATACCCTGTAAACTTAGCATAGGGTATATGGTTTGCTGTATATCCTTATGAAACAGTAACTTTTATACGCTATTGATAGCAACTGTTATATTAAAAGCAATTCGAAAAGCTTCTTGCCAGCTAACAGCGCACAGCTTGTAGCGTATGAAATTTGCTCTGTCTATTTAGAGGGTATCTCTCTCTCTGTTTGTGTGTGTCTGTGTGTGTGTGTGTGTGGGTTTGACTAATGCATATTAATTGCACTTGTTTTTACCTTTGGTTTTTTTGTTTTGCGCTTTCGATTCTAATTAAATGGCAAAAAAAATGTTTTTAACGCATGAATCAAAAGTTGTTGCTGTCGTTTTCTAATGTTGTTGTCTAAAGTTGCTGCTGCTGCTGCTGTTTATATGCGCGTCGTGCATGCGTCCAAATGTTATTAACCTACATTTGCATAAAAATGTTACAACAACAACAACAACAACAACAAGAATAACAACAACAATAAGCAAATGGCAATAATAAAGATAAAATTTTGTTATTTTAGTTTTGTTTTGCTATTTCCTGTCTGATTGTTGTAATTTGTTTTGTTCATTTTTTTTCTCTGTTTTACTCTTTGCACTTTTTTTTTTTTTTTACATATTTTGCTGCATTTTTTATTCATTTTTTCCTATTTGAAGTTTACAGTTTGTTGTTTTTGTTGTTGTTTTATTGTTGCTTTTTACATGCAGATCGCAAATTAGTTGACAACAATTTTCACACGCTTTTTATGAGCTTCGGATGTAAACATTTAACCTTAATTTTTATATATATATATATTTTCTTAGAATATAAACTTAGCGCTAATTTAATATGTACTCTAAGCTAATCTTAGCTAATCATCATTATCATTAACATTAACGTTATTATTATCATAATGATATACAATGTTGTTATAATGAATGCAAGTTTAAGCGCAATTTTATGTTAGTTTAGTGTTTGCTACAAGTTTCGTTGATGTCTGCAACAGCATCCGAAAGAATCTTCTACTTCATAACTGAAAATTGCATAAAAATTGTATAATAAGTACAGTAATTCATTTAAAAAGACCTTGCCAAATAGAAGCAGCGTACTGCTTATAACGCTTGAGTACTTAACAGATGTAAGAAGAAGAGTATCGCGCCAGTCCTCTTAACTACAAAGAGGACTGACGCTTATGTAAAATGTTAGATTGCAGCAGCAGCTGTTTCATCTTTGTCTTCTGCATTTTCTTCGTTTTTTTTTTGCGTGTTAACAAAATGTTGTTAAATTGTTGCTTTGTTGGCATTTTTTGTTGTTGTTGTTGTTGCACGCGCGCCTTCATTATGCTCATTATAATTGAGGCGTAAATTAACAAAGCAACTGCCTAATGGATCATTATGTTTGCTATTGTAGTTGCTGCTGGTGCACTCAAGCTGCAGTTGGCAAGTGAACTCAATTACAGCCCGAAAACTACTGCATACTTTTAGGCAGCAGTTGTAAATTTTGAAAAAAAGAGAGAAAGTTGAAGTGTTGTTATTCAGAGAGTTAAATACGCTCTCTTAGTTAAGGGCATGATATGCATAAATACACTATTTAGTAGTATGTGTGTGTGTGCTATTATGTATACATTTATGTTTGTGTGCATGTAATCATTATACAAAGAACGCTGTTAAATCATATCGTTTTCACGTCTGGCATGTGCCTGCCATTATCAATTTTCCATCCTGTGTCTAAGCATCTCTTTTTGGCTTGTTATGTTTGTGCTTTAACTGTTGCCTCATCGCGCCGTTGGCAACAGACAATGTTACAGCAACAAAGTACGATGTAACTACGTAAAACAAATAAAAATTATATATATATAAAAAAAATTAAATAATAATAAAAAAACCAACGCAATTCGCTTTTTTGTTGTCTGCGGCTTTTCTTTCTATGAAACACTTTGGTGCTTTTGCGTATTATACAAGTGCTTTCTGTTTGTATGTTTCCATGTGTATGTATATGTGTATGAGTATGTATGTGTATGTAAGTGGCTACCTACTTGCTGCTGTGCAAGAGTTTAATGAATAAATCGCTTTGTAAATCAACTTGTTGATGTAATTGTTGTATTCCAATTGGAACTTGGAACTTTAACGCCGTTTTGCCTTTTGCACTAACTGTTACCACTCAATATGGATAGTAACAGTTGCCCCATATAGTTACTATACAACAACTATGTATGTATGTATGGGTATATAGGTGTATACTTGTATGCATTTATGTGTATGTATATGCCCAGTGGGCAAAAGTCTTGATCTGTGCCTCTGTCTTGCCCAAGTCAGCGTCTGTCTGCCATTGTTTTCTGCTTCTTCTACTGCCTTTGCTTCTGCTTCTTCATCTTCGTTGCGCTTGGCGGCTTCTGCTGTTCACTTCTTTGCCTGTTTGTTGTTTTTATTATTGTATTACTCACCTTTCGGCTTGCCGTACTCCATGCTCCATGCTCCATGCTCCATGCTCTCTTACACTTTTTATCTCTTTTTCGCACGTCGCTACCGATGCTGCTGCCACCTGCATTGAGCTGATTTTTCTGCTGCCATTGTGAATGTTGCTGGTACTCGTTGTTGCTGTTGTTGTTACAATTAAGTTTTACTTTATGTTTATTGCCACTGTTGGCAAGTTGAAGTATTATATTTTTCTCAGCGTTTGCCATTCATGCGTTCGTTGCTCACCTTCGGAGCTGCTGTTGCTGCTGCTGCTTTTGCTGCCTCTGCCGCTGTCGCTGCTGTCGGCTGTTTGCTAGCAAAAAAAAAAAAGAGTTTCATTTGCCGTTTTGTCAGTTGGCTTTAAAACATTTACTGAAACAGTTTGCGGCGCGCTAAAGAAATTAAAAAAAAAAAACTTAAACATTTACCAATAATTAAAAAAAAAGTAAAAATGGAATATAATTAAATTATTATATCAATTACATTATTAACAAGCTATTGCAATTGTTGTTGTTACAATTTTGACCATTGTGCAAATCAGTGAAGTGCAAAGAAGAAACTGAAATAATTAAAGAAGAAGCGCAGCAGCAGCAGTTACAAATGAAAAACGAAAGAAAAAAAATTACTTATCGTCTGGCATGGAAAAAAAATTTATTTATTTGTTACAAAATGGCTGCCGCTCGCATTGCGTGAAAGCCGAAGCAGAAGAAACTTAAAAGAAACATAAAAAGAATTAACATAAAACTAAAATTGAAAGTGAAAACAAAATGCAAATAAAATAAAAATTTAGAATTTTATTTATGTAAATTTTTAGTTGACTTTTTTTTTGTTTGTTTATATTTAAATGTTGTGCATTGCACAGGAAGCATTTGGTGTAGAGCTTTAACGGTAAAAGTCAGTTGTAGTGTTGAACAGTTCGTTGTCGTATGCCTAAAGGTCAGGCCAAGTAGCATGGAAATGCCAACAACAGCAGCAGCAACAATAACAACAGCAACAGCAACAATTACAGCAGCAACAAGAAGCAACAGCAATAAAATTGCAAAAAGGAAGCAGCCATGAAACCAGTTTGAAAACAGTTTCAAAGCGAATGCTACAACAACAACAACAACAACAACAACATATAAAATTGAACAAGTGATTTATGTGAAAGTGAATTGACACAAAAATACTGTAAAAGTAAAAATAAAACAAATAAATAAAAAATAAACTTCAAAGCCAAACTCCAAAAGGTGCGACCCACTCGACATCTTTTTTCTTTTCTAAAGATATTTTTCTATCTTTGAACAAAACAAGGACCGAAAGAGATAGAGAAAGAAACAGAGAGAGAGAGAGAGGGAGAGATGATGCTTTTATCGGCTCTGAAGCTGGGTAAGCCTACAGTTCCAGATGACTCAACATAATCTATCTACCAACATGGTCTTATTTACGTATATGTCTAGAATTCTTGTATCTATATTCCGCTTATGGGAACTTGTTTCAAAATTAATGCTATTGCTGTGGGCGTAACCCACAGTTGAGTCACGAAACAGGCAGCACCTGTCACTCCTGTCCCACCTCAACCTACAATTAGCCATAAACAACACGTGTGTAAACTGAACTAACCAAAGAACTGTAGTTAAGATCTAAAAAGTTGCATGAAAAGACAAGCAAGAAATTTGCATAACAATTAGCCAAGCGACAAGAAAATGTAAAGAAAATTATATAATTGAACATAAACCCACCCAGCAGCGTAGCTAATGACAATTACTTTAACTGGTTATATACATACATAACTAATATATATGTATATATATATGTAATATATACAATATATATAGATATGAAACGCCCCCTGGCCCCATCAATAAGCAATTTTTGCTTCCGTTTTGAGGCAATTTGCGAGTGTGTGGAAAATTATGAAAAGAAAGTTTATAATAACAGTTGGAAAAGTTAAGTTCAAGCACAACGAATATAAAATACACTTGACAACGTTTAAGAATGTGTATTTAAAAGATAATACACTTAAATTAGAAACAGAAAAGAAAATTCTAATGGAAAATATTGTTGCCAACAACAACAAAAGTAAAGTTAAACATTTACGTACAAGCATTGTATTGTGAAATGGGAAAATATTAAAGCTCAAGCTAGTAGCTTGTAGATTTCATTGCTCTGGCTTGGATGAGGTGAAAAATGCCAAAGGCAATTTTCATTTGCATGGAAAATGGCTAAACAAAAGCAATATAATAACTTTAATAGAGGCGCCGGCAAGTGCGCCAGGTGATGATAGAGTTTTGGGGGACTAGAGGACAGAGAAAGGAGATTGCTTGATTGGAGATTTAAGAGATGGGAAAGAAGCAAAGAAAAAAACAAAAACTTTCTATTTTGTTGTCTAGCGTTTTGGTTTTATTTGTTTGTGGAAGCTGCCTGCAGGCAACAGTCTCTGCCACGTTTTATACAACAAACATTAAGACAAAGAAAAAAGAGCGAACAAAACAATGCATAGCAAAAGAGATAGCTACAAATTGAAAGACAGAGAGAGGGAGAGAGGAATGCAGGAGTCTTGTGAGTTTTCACAAGAAGTATGTGAGCCACAAATTGATATTGAAAATTGCTGCTTTCCCTGTCTGCAGCCGCAGGGCATAAAATATAATGTATATATTGCGATAATTGTATTCATATCATATTAGATTATTATTATATATATGCATATATATATATATATATATATATATATATATATACATATGACTTGAGAAATCGCTTTTGTAACGCTACTAACACTTTCGCTTTAACGTTTCGATTAACCTTCACTTGCGTTTTCGTTGATTCTCGATTCAAATTGAAGCGAGGCAAACGTTGCCGCCTTCGCTTGAAGCAACCTCAAGAGGCGCCTACATTTTGGGGAAGCACTTTAAACAGTGATTTACCAATGCTACAAGTGTCTCTTTATGTGTGCATGTATGTGTGTGTGTGTGTGCGTAACTCTTACATAATTCACCCACATATATATATATAACATTTTTCGGTCTCTTCGGTTTTAATTGGGTTTACAGTTGGCTTACTTTGTTTCCCAAATAAAGTGAAATATTGACAGGCTTTGGACTGGAATCTGTTCAATGGATAAGCTCATCAAGTTGTCAGTTACGCAATATACACCTCATGCACCTCTCTCATCCTCAATGGGTGGGTGTATACCTTGAATCTAAGCTTTAAATTGTTAGTAATTAACCTTGGCTAGAATCGCGTACGGCGACTCTTTAAGCTGATTTTCGATACTTTGCTTTATGGCTAATTACGTGCAACATGTTTTGGGCCAGCAGCAGCAACAACATATTATACGCTTGTCCGATTTGTGTATCTTTTTAATACCCTACAATCATTAATTTATACCCCTGAAACTGAGGGGATATCAGTTACTCAACAAGTGAAGACTTACAACTGATTGTTATATATATATATCTATTACTATATCTATATTTATTTATGTATGTATACCTATATTTTTATCTGTATCTGTAAAGGGTATCTGTTAGCCGTGCTCTTAACTGACTTTTTTAGTCATTAAAATAACGAAAGACTTAGGCAACGAACTTGAAATTGCATTTTCTAATGTATTTTTTGCTTCTCATGTTTTTCTTTCCATTTCCGTTTGGCATTTGCGGAACAACAGGCAACGGCAGTTCTCCAGCCCAGAATTCGACGCGCAGCATCAGTCCAAACAACTCGACGACCAACAGTCAATTCAGTTTACAACACAACAGCTCCGGTAGTTTAGGAGGAGGTGTTGGCGGCGGTGGTGGTATCGTTGGCGGTGGTGGAGGTGGCGTCGGCGGCGTTGGTAGTGGCTTAGGCAGTCCCAACGGTGTAGGAGGAGCAGGAGGCGGCGGCAGTTGTACACCTACACTGCAGCCACAGGTTAGTTGATTCATTAAAAATCTCCAAGAGATTGTATACATCTCTAATCTTTCTCTGTCTGTAGTCCTCGCTGACGACGTTCAAGCAGTCACCCACTTTACTTAACGGCAACGGCGCTTTATTGGATACCAACATGCCCGGCGGAATACCTACGCCTGGCACGCCCAACTCCAAAGCCAAGGTAAGATTATGCTGCTCCTCCAGCACCTATAACAAACTAATCTACTTTAATCTTGCAGGATAATTCCCACTTTATCAAACTTGTTGTGGCTCTTTATCCATTCAAAGCTATCGAAGGCGGTGATTTATCCCTAGAGAAGGTAAGAGATTTTCATTAAGATTTAGGCTATATTTATTGATATCATATTTGTAACCTAGAATGCTGAGTACGAAGTTATTGATGACTCACAGGAGCACTGGTGGAAGGTAAAGGATGCACTGGGCAATGTCGGATATATACCCAGCAATTATGTTAAACCCAAAGCTCTGTTGGGTCTAGAGCGTTATGAGTAAGTGTTGGATTATCTAGATCTTTATTCAGGTATCATAAGTACTAATCTTTTACTGTTATCCTATTGTATACAGATGGTACGTGGGCGACATGTCGCGACAACGCGCCGAATCACTGCTGAAGCAGGGTGACAAAGAAGGATGTTTTGTAGTACGCAAGTCATCCACCAAGGGTCTCTATACGCTATCGCTGCATACCAAAGTGTAAGTGCTGGAACTGGTCATAAGAGTAGATATTTTTCTGAAGCTCTATACTTATACCACTTCTGACTTCCTTACACAATGTCTTAAAGTCACTCATTAATCCTGTGCTTATTGCTTACAGTCCCCAATCTCATGTGAAGCACTACCACATCAAACAGAACGCCCGCGGCGAGTATTATCTGAGTGAGAAGCACTGCTGCGAGACCATACCGGATCTGATTAATTATCATCGCCATAATTCGGGTGGTCTGGCCTGTAGATTGAAATCATCGCCATGCGATCGTCCAGTACCACCAACAGCGGGATTGTCACATGACAAATGGGAAATTCATCCTATGGAGTTGATGTTAATGGAGGAATTGGGTTCGGGTCAATTTGGTGTTGTGCGTCGAGGCAAATGGCGTGGCTCCATTGATACAGCAGTCAAGATGATGAAGGAGGGCACCATGTCTGAGGATGATTTTATTGAGGAAGCCAAGGTTATGACCAAACTGCAGCATCCAAATCTCGTACAGTTATACGGTGTTTGCTCTAAACATCGACCCATCTACATTGTCACCGAGTACATGAAGCATGGATCATTGCTTAACTACTTACGTCGCAATGAGAATACGCTCATCGGTAATATGGGTCTGCTTCTGGACATGTGCATACAGGTTAGCAAGGGTATGGCCTATCTGGAGCGTCATAATTATATACATCGCGATTTGGCGGCACGTAACTGTCTTGTGGGCTCTGAGAATGTTGTCAAAGTCGCTGACTTTGGCCTGGCGCGCTATGTGCTCGATGATCAGTATACAAGCTCCGGCGGCACAAAGTTCCCCATCAAATGGGCACCGCCTGAGGTGCTTAACTACACACGATTCTCATCCAAGAGTGATGTCTGGGCTTATGGTAACTAAATACAAATAGAAATCGATATCCTAATTCTTATTTCAATTTATATTTTATAGGTGTACTTATGTGGGAGATCTTCACCTGTGGCAAAATGCCTTATGGACGCCTAAAGAACACCGAAGTCGTGGAGCGTGTACAACGTGGCATTATTCTAGAGAAACCAAAGTCGTGTGCCAAGGAAATATATGATGTAGGATGACTGTTTCTATATAATGTAAAAGGTCTCAACTAATCTCTCCTATGTTTTATGGCAGGTTATGAAAAAGTGCTGGTCGCATGGACCCGAAGAGCGTCCTTCGTTCCGGGTGCTCAAAGAGCAGCTGGCACTCGTAGCCCAAACATTAACCGACTAAGCAAACGGATCATAAGATGACGTAAAACTAGGATCATCTTAAGGGATCACGCACTGATTAGCACACACAAATAATACAAAAAAAAAAAAGGAAAAAGAAAACAAAACACAAGAACATAAACATAACCATAAACTTATTATAATATACTTTAAATCTAATGATACGATTATGATACGATTATGATATGATTATGATATGATTATGATATAATTATGATATGATATGAGGTCTACCGATTGATCCATAGATTTGTATATGTACTAAACGGAATGTCCTTTAGTTATTATAATGCGTTTATCTAACTAGAATGATAATAGTATAGAGCTATAGCTGACACAAATGATATCAATATATTATATAAAAGTTTAAAAAAGCGCAAAAACAACAAAAATAACTATATATAAATATATATATATATATGAAGTAAAGTAAACTGTAGTAAATAGTCAAATTTTTGATACATTTCATAACGAATGCTATATTATGCTATAATGATATGATGAATATGATTATGATATGGATATATATATCCTATAAACTACGCATATAATATGGTATATATTGTGCTTAAATAAGTAAGATAATATATATATATATACATATATAAGCAAATACGCAACAGATTTATATAACGCAAAGAAAATTTGATGAAAGTGTAAGGAAGAAGATTGAAAGAAAGAAGAAACACAATCTTAAGTAAGAATTTGATGTGCTTAGTTTAAGTTTTGTGATTTATTGTTTAATTATTTTTGATTTTTGCATAAAGCAAAAGATAATTATATATAAATATATATATCTATATCTATGCTATGCGTCTCCAGTTTCTATATAAATATATATATATATATATATATATATATATATATATATATGTGCATTATCTTTGCCGAATCTCCAGAGTTCAGCATATTTCTGAAAGAAGTAAATATCTTCTATATAATATATATATATATATATATATATATAGCATATAAAATACGCATGCGGACGATTGATTCATGTTTTTATATGTTAAAAGTTTTTTAAATGGATTCTTAAACCTTTTTTTTTTATATAGAAACATGCAGTAAATAAGGAATGAATATGAATATAAAAGTAAATAAACCGATATTATACTTACCGCGTATATTTATATATATATATTCATGCATATTTTACCTATTTTTATGAAAAAGTTTTTACTTAATTATTTTATTATATGAAATAAGCGAGAAACAAGAAACGAAAAACAACATAAACAAAAAATTAAATACAAATAAAATGTATATTGAACATTTATGTAATTATTATTTATTTTGTATAATTTTGTAATATTTTTTCTTTTGTTTTAAAGGCACACGCCCATATCATTCAATCACACACACACACACACAACAACAACAACAACTACTACTACTAGTACAATGGGCCAGACTGTACGCACAACAAACTTTGGTTTCATTTCTGAGCCAAGTCAAAAATAGAACTAAAAAAAAATAAGAACATCAAACAGAACCAAGCCGTATGCAACTGATCAAAGACTTATATAATATATATTATATATAGATATATCAACTATATATAAAATACAAAAACTAATCAAATTCAAATACAGAAATCAAACAACATTCAAAAACAAAGCGCAAACCAAAATGCACAAAAAAATATTAAAAGAATAATAATAATAATAGAAAGCAAATGAAATAACATTTTATAAAACATTTTTATACAGTTTTTTATAGAAATCGCAACTTATTGATACTTATTGTCTAACGGTACTCACTTATAACTAGCTTGTAATATATGTATTACTACTATATATATACGTATGGCATTTATATATGCATATGCATGCTACATATATGAATTATGTACGTCCATAGGCCAAACAAGTATCATTCCTTCTCCCTGCTCTTCATCAACTTTGACTAAATTCAATTCTCTTACTATGTGCATTGTCCTGTGCTCTGTTGTAATACAATATCCACCCATAGAATGAATATATACATACTTAGTGAAAAATTATTACAATATGCAAAAAATTTAAAAATATAAAAGTCATGAAAATCAAAGAGAAATTAATCGCTATGAAACTTTCAAGAGAAACACCACGCCCCCAATTACAAAAATCATCAACGTGATATTGCTAATTAATAATAATAAAAATAAATAAATGGTCAACAAAATAAAACACTTTTTTAATTTAGCTTTACGGGTTTCTCTTGTATATTTAGTTCACATATGTCATCAATATCCTTGTATGTTAAAGAATACACATTCATGTAGAGAAAAGGTGTCTGGAATCGTAATGCCAAATATCCTTGCAAAATGTTTTAGGATATGGAAACATAAGAGCCAATTTATGCAAAAGGACTTTTGTTGTTGCTGTAATTCGGCAGCTTTTCAAAGGATATGAAAAGGATTCACTTTTATGGGTTGCTGTGGACCATATCTATCAATCTACATCAAAAAGTTTCCAGGATATCTCAAAAAAAATTTTAGATTTTTTTATAAGGGGGATGCATGCAAAAACTGATAAAAAAACACAAAATCGGCTGTAACTCAGCTAATTGAAGGACTTTTTGAATGTCCTTTGGCTCATTGGTAGAGCGCGTCAACCTGATTCGGAAACTGTTTTTTAAAGGACGAAAATCCTTCAAGGAGCCAAGCTATAAGGACTTTTTTGTATAGAGAAAAATCGCTATATCTCAGCCGCATCCTTACAGATCCTTGCAATTTGTACGGCAACTGATTGGGTTTAAGGGTAGCTAGAATCTGTCCAAAGGACATTCAAATCGTCCTTGTACTTTCCGAGTTATGAGGGATATTGTGTTTTTGATGTGTTTCTACGCAGCCGCTAACAAAAATTTTCTAAGTCGATGATTCTTAGATGACCCCATTATCCTTGAACGTCAATTGATGGAGACTGTTTTAAGGATCAGAATGCACTATGTCCTTTAAAAATCTGTAAGGATTTGACGAAACTAGAGCTATTTTTATTGATGTATGTGGCTCCTGAAAGTATGCAATGAATTTTGAAATAACGCAGCGCTGTCAAACTTAACGAAATTTTTAAATTTGAATATTTCCGTTGAAGTTTTCTTCTACCTACATCTGCATTCTGTTCGCCTGTTACTTTAAAATGGACGGAGCCTCAATTTACACGAAATTTCCGAAAATTTGTCAAAATCTCGACTTAACGCTCACACCCACACACACACAGGGAATTTGTAGAGTGTATAAACAAAATTGTTAATAATTCCTAAACTAAGGAACGTAGCGAAGTGTGTTTGGTGTCAATCGAAAGCTTATAATTGGGTCCTTATTTAGAATTTAGATTTGAAAAGATATTCAAGGATATACAGGAGATACAAGGACACAAAGATACAAGTGATAAAAATTACTATTTTTCTGCTTTAATTAGCTCTAACTCTGCCAATTTTTGACCAATTCTGATAATTTTTTTTGATAATAATGAGTAGAACATTCTTTTTCTTTATTATGCATTTGTTATCATGATTATTAAATAAAAAACACGGAAGTTATTCAATTTTAAGTATTGTATTAATTTTTTGACAGTATTTTATTAAATATATTTTATAAAAAGTAATAACATAGTACAGCATATATCACATACAAAAAAGCGTATAGTTAACATTATATTTCAAATAAACCTTTGTGAAATAATTATCTGTGCATTATATTTATTTATTTACTTATAATATTATGTCTAGTATTAAATACTAATCTTAATAATTAACAAATAACGAGCAATAGCTGCTGAGACCTTCGGCTCATATTGCTGTTCCTGTTTCTTGTCACAAGGTAAATTTGGAGTTTTGATGAATGCAGAATTATGTTCTCATACTTAAAGAGACGCAGTGGACGAAAGTCTCATTGAAAATATGTGTAAACCACAGATTCGGCGTCTGGTTGTCCAAAATTAAGGCTCATATGGGACTTTACATTACGAAAAATGGAAGTTCGTTAAGTATACCCCTTATGGTCCATAATCTAAAGCTTTTCCAGAGGCATTTACGTACTCACAAGGTAAATTTGAAGTTTTGATGAATTATGTTGTCATATATAGCTCTTTTCATTTATAGCT
Source organism: Zygothrica quintamaculata (assembly GCA_037044455.1). Taxonomy (NCBI): domain Eukaryota; kingdom Metazoa; phylum Arthropoda; class Insecta; order Diptera; family Drosophilidae; genus Zygothrica; species Zygothrica quintamaculata. The sequence goes on from JBAMBS010002105.1 coordinate 63,535, forward strand.
CTTTTGTTGTACCGTTACTTTAAAAATGTTTGGGTGCAAAATCATAATCGTCGGCTATATGTCCAAAATTTAATGAGCAGCGGACAAATTAATGACTTCACATTACAAAAGTAGGATTAGCAAGCTCATCCAAGTTCATTAAGTATACCTCTCTATAAAGTCACAAGGTATGGGTGCAAAATCAGTGTAGGTGATAGTTTGATCTGATAAAGCCTCGCTGAAGGAGCAATTCGTTAAAGTTTACTTGCAGAATTACTGTATATATATTCTTTTTAATGAATTATGTGAGAGCCCCTTGCCGCTTAGATGCAGAAGGGCGGTATATGCGCATTCCATTCTGCCAATTTGGCTGTATGGAATACAGATTTGGGGGATCGCTGCGAAATCCAATTACAAACGAATCCAGGTGTTGCAGAATCGGATTCTGAGAAATATTACAGACTGTCCCTGGTATGTGCGCGGGACCACCCTTCATAAAGACTTAAAGATACATACAGTAGAAGACCAGATTGGTAGGCACACAAGCAGATACAGTGAACGGCTTTTAAGACATCGCAGAATACTTGCTAGAAGCCTACTTCCAGCTAGACCTTTGAGGCGTCTTAAACGCCAAGGCTTTGCCAAAACAATTAGGAGTCAATAAGGCTGCCATACTACCACAATGTAATCCTCATACTTGAATAGAGGTTTGATTTATTTTTTTTATACTTTCTATCCCTGGGTTGTTAAGGTACATTTGTTTTATGCTGTACGGATTCTGCACTTAGTAAAATAAATGAATTATGTAAATTTTGTGTATAACAATTTAAGTTTCATCTTAAAATGCATTAAAGCGTTTCCAAAATATTTGAAATTGCATATCGACTTAATAGGCATCGAAACTGCACTTCAAAATTCTTAAGAAACCCCAATAAATATGACTTAAAGAGACGCAGTGGACGAAAAACTATTATTGACAATATGTCGGACAATGATTCGGCGGCTACAAAAAATGGAATTAGCCAAATCCTAAATAAAAACAAGTTCGTTAAGTATACCTCTATGCTCATGTGCTGTGGTATGTCTCATAGATTCACAAGGTAAATTTGAAGCTTTGATGAATTATGTTGTCATATGTTGAGATAAAATTCTTTCATTTATAGCTCTTTTGTTGTACCGTTACTTTAAAAATGTTTGGGTGCAAAATCATAATCGTCGGATATATGTCCAAAATTCAATAAGCAGCGGACAAATTAAGTACCTCACATTACAAAAATAGGATTAGCAACCTCATACAAGTTCATTAAGTATACCTCTATGGTCCCTGAACCAAGGCTTGCAAAGGCATTGACGGACTCGTTTGGAGTTTGCCAACATATGCCAGGTCCTGCTATAGGCTAGGTTTTGTAGGGTGGCACTTAAATAATAGAGTGAGCCGGTAATATTTATGGAGATGACTGGAGTTGTCAACACGAGAACGCGACAATCCACACAACAGCATGGGTCACTAAAAGACTTCTTTAGCGACAGGAACATACCGGAACATTTCACAGAGGTATTAAACGAGAATTTAACACTTCCAGCGATGAAGGAATTATACCTAGAAGAAATGAAAAAAAAGAAAGAAAATTTTAGATATTTAAGTAACAGTAAAATTAAAACTAATAATAAATTCTAATGAAAGACGAGCATTATAAAAAATACATTTCAGTATTGAAAAATAAAGCTTAAATGGCGGTACATTGGCGAATTGTCAGTTTGATAGTTTGTCAAATTAGCAATAAGTTTTTCACGCTCCATATGGCAGATGCGTGGGAGAAGGTTGTCTGTATACGACCGCAACAGACTGAGAATGATTATGATTATATAAGTAAACAGCCAAGAGGCGGGTTATTCAATATTATTTAGTTGCCATAAACGGTTGCCTGATGAGTAAAAGCGCTAAACGAATTACACAAATTCAATGAGCCATTAAGTTGTATGCGATTATTATATATATAATATATATATATATATATATTTGTAGGCGTTGCTCAAATATTTATTCCTGATCGAAAACTGAACTGCCAATTGAACGAAAAAGGTTATTTTCTACGTCTACTTACAGCAACTTCAATCAATTGGTTATATTTAACGAAGGTCAAATCTATCAAACCGCTCTTACTGCTCTTGGCTGCTGGTAAAAACTTTAACGAAAATAAGTTAACAGAGAACAGTGTTTAATTCAAAGTTAACAGAACACAGCACTGTAGATACTACCCACGCAAATGTATAACAGTTGTATTACATAGCACTGTATGTTAAGTTAACAGTTTCTGTTAAGCGTTGCTGCTGTTAGCGAAATTTGAAACGAAAAGCGGCAGAGCGCGACTTTAACGTTTTAGTTTGTGTACAGCAGCGTTCGCGTGCGATACGATTTAAAGTGAAAGAATAAAAGAAAAAATAAATTGCACGAAATAAAGAAATAGTAAAAAAATAATAAATAAAATCAAACATAAATCAAATAAAATTAACGGCAACACAATTTGTTGAATTATTTGGCAATTGTTAGCAATTTACGGACCACAACTTGCAGCACAACAGCTGTCACTTAAACTCAATTAACGATCAGCAACAATCTAACAACGAAAACAAAGCTCCCCTCTCTAAATTATATAGCTATTAGCTACCCCACCATATATAAATCGCGCAACGTATTTTTTTTTGTTTCATATTATTTGACTTGTCGCAGATGGTTTGAAATCGGCGCGCCACAGGCAAATAGAAGGATCTATAAGGACTTTTGTGTCATAGAAGCAACTAAACGCGTGTTAAATCCAGTTTTGTATTGTGCTTAAATTAAAAGTTGTAACAAGAAAGGAGCAACAGAAGGAGCAGCATATACATATACATATACCATAGAGACAGACCACTGCGGTAAGTGACATAACCCCTTACAAACGTCTTCAACCCAAAAGGCTTATAATCAAAATAAAAATCAACAAATCAACAAGCCAGTTAAGTAGGCGTTAACCCAACAAATGTGACTGTGACTATAGTTTTTATTGTGACTGTAACTGTGACTAGGAGTTAACATTGCGTGCCTGGTTAGCTTTATCCTGACCTAAAAGTTCATTGACTGACTAAGTTGGGGCAGTAGCAGAAGTCTTGCTGAAAGTTGAAGTCTATGGTAATGCCGATATGCCGATTGTCTGTCTGTCTGTCTGTGTCTGTCTGTCTGTGTCTGTCTGACTGTTTGTCTGTTTGTATGCATTGGCATTTTACCATTGGTACCACCTGACCCATTACACCCATTACACCCATACCCCACTCCACCACAGCAAGAACAGCTGTTTAACAGTCTGTGCGCCTCCATCCAACTCCAACCAAACAAATGTTTTGTCAATGTTTTTACTATTGATGTCACACGCTGTAAAGTGCTACAAGTGGAAACGAGGAAAGAGGAAACGATGAAAACTCTTGGAGTTTTAAGCCCATGACATCAGCTCTATTAAGCACACAAACCGGTCGAACTCAGCTTTAAGCCAAAAACACAAAAAATAATCATATTTCAAAGCCAATGATTATGAACCAAAAAATAAGAAAAAAAATAAAACAAGACAAAAACAAATTAATACAAATAAAAAAAAGAGAAACAAAATTGAAAAGGTTTAAAAAGAAACAGCACAAATTTTGCTGTAAATGCATAAAAAATTAAAAATAAATATTTATTTAATGATATAATAACTAAGGCTATGCAAATGTGAGAATTAGTCAGATTCTTTCTAGCCATATATCTTGGCAAACGGAAACAGCTTTAGAAAGCATTTAAAATAACAACAACAATTAAACAAGTTCTTTTATATATGCATAAATATAGATAATTAGCAATATCATTATTAAGTTGGCTATGTTATTGGCAGGATGTGTTCGCTGTTGTTACAGGATATGATATATAAGACGGAAATAGATTTATAATTTTAATTGACATTCATTAAAAGAAGAAAATCATCATTAAGTTTGGGGGTAAATTAAAATTGCTTCTATTAAGTGGTTAGTGGTTCTTAACGTGGCTTTCACTGTGTGCCATTTTAAGAATCAAAACACGTTTTCATTCCCAAATTCAATTAGATCTTGAGTAACAAACTAGTTCACAAACTGATGTTGACGTCAGTTTTTGTTACTGTTTCTGCTATTATTATTATTTTTTTTTTGTTAAAGTTTTTTTTTTTGTTTTGTGTTGTTTATCAGTTTTGGCGTTTTGCCTGCTTTTGGCCAAAACACTTGGCAGCTAACTAATTTTGGTTGTTGTTTTAATCACATTCTTTTGTTGTTATTGCTAGTACCATTTGCCGGTCGCTCTTGTTGTTGTTGTTGTTATTTATATTTGGCCAACTTTGCCTTCTTTTGCTGTTAATTAAATATATAACACGAAACTTTTGATAGAGATACAAAACAGTTTGTACTCAGATGTGTGTGTGTGTGTGTGTGTGAGTGTGTCACTTTGTGTGTGTGTGTGTGAGTGTGTCACTTTGTGTGTGTGTGTGTGGGCGCCGTCTGAGACCCATTTACGTGTATTTACTTGGCTTGATTTTGGACAACTCAATGTGGGCTCAAAGGAAATGGCAGCAGACATTTGTCAGACAACTTTGAACGTATTTGGGCGTAAAAGTTGTTGATGAATGTTCGAAAAAGCTGGAAAATGAGCTCATTTTTTTTTTTAGCATTTGTGTTTGTCTATTAGTTTTGGCCAAAAATTGGCTGAGCGTGAAATTTGATTTAAATACATATAATAATAAGCAGTATAATGGATCATAATTCAACCTTGAAGTACGTTTCTGAATAGATGAGTTGATTAATATCAAAAGTTGTATTCAAAACTACAATCACAATGCATTGTTGGGGCTATAATTTCATATTTCAGTTTATACCCTGTGACTAACTCCTAAATGGGTATAACAATACACTAATAACTTGACTCCAAATATGGGCAATTGGAAGAAAGTTTTGAAAGCGTCTTTAAAAGAGCCAATAATATAATCATTGAATAACCTTATGATATCATAGCTTAGGCATAAAACATTTAACAATCTGTGTACGCACCTTTTACAGGGTATCTACTAGTCACCAAAAAGTTACTACACTTAAAAGTTAGTTGATATCATATGTTAAATTAATGCTGACGTTTGTAAGTCTGCCAGGCTTTGTGCCAACTTGACACTCGAGTGAAAATATGTGTGTGAGTTCAAAGTTGGCATCATCTATCAAGATGCTAACTTGTACACATGTGCGAAAAGAGTGTTAGGTTAGAGGGGGAGGAGAGCAGATGGGGGATACCTCACATACGATTAGCATAGAGTCATGCAACGAAAATAGCGGCCAGACAGGTTTTGTTTTTTTTTTGCTGCGGTTGCGTTTTGAAATTGTGACAGTTCCAGCGGGAGAAGAGGAGGATAGCAGGTAGGCAAAGAAAGGGGAGTGGCAGCACACAATGTGTATGTCCATGTGTGTGTGCTCAATTCAAAACAGTTTTTAATTCAAATGAATTGGCCAGGTTGAACCGGTTGATTGAAAGATGACCTGTGCACCCGTGTCGAGCGGCACACTTAGCCTTCATTTATTTTCCACCTTCTGCTTCTCTTTACTCTCTTTCTTCTACCCATATGTTAAAGTATATCAGTGACACGATCTATAATTGTTAATGGAGCTATTAATAACTGGATAGACGGCTTGTTGCATGCAGCACATGAATTGGACTCAAATTAAATTGCAAACTTCGTTAGCTGCGTCAAAAGTTTTTCTTTTTTGTTTTAGCCAACAAATTAAGATTTATTGGCCAAAAGCAGGCAACGTTTTGTCTGCTGACAATCGTCTATGTAAACTGCCACGCAAATGTCTAGAGACAGACAATTGTCTGATTCATCTTATGGTAACCATATATGGCAATGGCAAAACAGCTTTGATTGATCTTGCTGCGGCTAAGTATCTATCTGTGTGACTGTATCTAAGTGTGTGTGTGTGTGTGTGTGTCTGCGTGTTTATGCATGTGGGTGGCATAAAGCATAAAACTGTAGAATTGTCGATGATGTAAGTTTCGTTTTGCTCTTGGAAACAGTTTGAGTACATCAAGTGCAAACCAAAACATGTTCCAATTGCGTGCGAGGTCGCTGCCAGCGCACGAATACAGAATATGCCACGCCCCTTGATATGGCTGAGGTTAACATTTGAATTCACGGTCAATAAATGAAAAATGTTGCACGCTTCGACTCCATAACGTTTCACTTCAACTTCCTTCAATTGAAATTTGAAATCCATCCGCTGCGTTCTGCTTCCTACCTCCTCATCGCCTGCAATTGGCCCTTTGAAGTCATTAAATGTAATCGTTTTGTTGGCCAACATGCAGCAAATGGCCAACATTAGCACTTAGCATACCTCACTGGCATTAGTATTACTATTATTTTGGCTTGGGACGCAACCTTGTTGCGACCAAGCCCAATCAAGTCTGGGTGAGATGTGGGCCACCTTTCGAACGCGTCAGCTAATCGCCCAGGAAGCCAATTGAGGTCGTCAGCGTAGTGTATCGATTACACTGCGACGTCTCTGGCTGATACCAGACATTATTATATGGCATGGGAACGAGCACAAGTAGAAGTACAAGCACGGACATGGACATAGGCACCAGCTACAAGCGCCTGATGATAGGCAACACTTTTAGGCCGCTACCAAATGAAAGAAGGTCACGGGTTAAGGTATAGTGTGCCTACCGCAAAGTTATAGTTTTTTTTTTGTTTTCTTTTTTGTTTTGTGTCCATTGTTTGTGTTTTATGTTTTCGTGTGACGTGAACAAACAAATCCCAGACACAGACAGCACAGCTCCACCCCTTTCATGTTCGCTCCCCCCACAGCACAACCCAACGAATTGGCCCAGAAAATTCAAATATGAAGCAAATAAATCGCTTGTCAACTCGAAAGTTGCAGCCTTTTTTGGAGCAATTGATTTTATGTCAACAATATGTTAACTTGGCTTATAGAATGCACTCTATTGTGTATACTTAATATGATCTATTTTAACTGCTTTAATTGGAACCCCTTTCTAATCTTTTAAGTATTATGTTCCCTTCCCTATGTCTACTCCTTCACATTATCTATCTATTTCTATTCTACATTTCCACTTTTTTTCTCCTTATCTACTCCTTCACTTTATCTATCTATTTCTATTCTACATTTTCATTTCTTTTATTCCTTTTGTTCTACCTCCTTTTCCTTAATCCTATTCAACAGTTTCCCCTTTCGCCTGGCTGTCTTTAGGATTTATCGAAAACATTTTTCCTTATTCAAATTTTAACGTAGCAAACTGATAAAAGAAATTTCAAAAGAAAGTCATACTTGAATTATATATCAATTATATTATATCGTATTCTTCTATAATCTATAAAATTATTTAATTTCTGTGATTGTTAACTGATTTAATTAACGGACTGCATACAAAATGGCGAAAGTACTTAATAGATTCTGTGTTCTATGGCCAATGAATGGTTGTAATCCTAATTCAATTCTTATTGCGCTTTTCAGATAAAATTTGCAAAATCGAAATCGAAGAAGAAAGATCTTGGTATCTGTGCACCCGTACGTAATATAAGGAGACTCACAATGGCTGGCACCATTGAACAGCGTCCTTGGACACCTACTGTGCGTGTGGGTAAGATTGCCGCTGAGACATCTAATCCTGGACCAGCCACTGTGCAATTACCTACGCTAATTGGTAAGTGAATGTTAAGGGGAATGACATTGGGGGTGGGAAGGTGGTTGTTCGGTGTATGATGTTTTGAAAAAGTATTAATATGGTAAACGATTTGCAGGCAGCAAAGTGCCAGATTCAAAGAAAAAGGGTGCACCATCCTATACATTTGGTCACAAATTAATATCAAGGGATGAAACAACTGGTCCTGGTCCAGCTCAATATAATGTGGCCGGTTTACGGCCGAAAGGTAAAGATTATCCGCGTTCAGCGACACTGCAAAGTCGTCCCAAGGAACTATCACGTTTCGTGAATCCTGGACCCGGTGAATATGATATATTGCATGCAGCTAAAGCTGTTATCGATGCCACGCCCAAATACACATTCGGCAAGAAACCTGTCGGTACTAAGCTACAATTGATACCAGGTAAGAATTAACAGTCTATTATCTAAGGATATTCACAGTTGTTGGTTCCGTTGGTTCTTTCTGTTGGTTCTGTTGCTGTTTGAATGGTTTATCGATTTGGTTTCGATCTATTATTATTGGTGTATTAAACATTTATCGATTAACGATTGCATGCGCCTCACTAATGCTATGGATTATGGACAAGCCTCATCATTATTATCATCAACATCAAGATCATTATCATCATTATCATTATAATTGACGTCTAAATGGACAACAGACGCATCATTGTATATATATGCATATATATTCAGTATATAAATCAAATCAGTTAACCCCAAGAAAGGTACCTGAAAGTGTAAGTACACGCTGCTCTCTCACTTTTGCTGACTCTTTCTCTCTCTTTCTATAAATGAACCTGTAGCATATTCTTTTGTCTCTATTTCGCTGCTGTTCTTGCAGCACTCTTTGTCTCCCTTTCATTCTTTATCATTAATTCTCTCTATCCCTGTATTCTCTATTCTTGCATAGTAGTTTTAGACGTAGTTGTAGCCGCTTTAAACTGTTGTATTATATTTATTCTTTTCATAGTCACAACAAACGATTGTACCTATCTCTCTCTCTTCTTTCTTTCTTTCTCTGTCTTATTTGCAGCTCTTCTAAGTTTCTTTATATAATTATGTTTATTTCATTTACTTATAATTTACTTTTAATTTAATAATTTTTCTTTTTTTATTAACAAAAAACTAAAAAATTGGCAACAAAATTAAAGCTCCCAACCATTATCAAGTGGTGCCGCTTGATGTGTTTAAGCCACGTGCTCCTCAATATACATTTCGCATAAAGGTTAACGTTTACATTGTTAACAATCCAGGTAACACATTTAACTGGCAATTCTACCAGTTAAACAGCCCAATTTCATTCTTAATCCTTACACCTAATGCATGTGCTATTCCCACTTGGTTTTTGGTTATCCTTTGGATGTCACCACGTAACTTGTAACTTCTAACTTATAGAGTAGTAGTAAATGTTGGATTAATGTGTAGTTAAATTTTAGTATTTCGGTATCAAAATGTTGACTTGTTTTATTAACACTAACAGCGCCAAATAGTTACTGTCCTGAAAGGACAACGCAATCAAGAAAGAATGCGCCACGATACACATTTGGTAGACGAACTAAAATCCAGCACGAACAGAATACACCAGGTAATGATCGTACTTTCTTCTGGCACCAAGTCTCTAATCTTGTATTCCTTTTGTATCCTAGTTTGAATTTCTTAATTAGAATTAGTCTAACTACTTTCGAAAAGTGTTTATTAAACAATTATTTTATCATACAGCTCCTGGCGCCTATTCTCCCGAAAAGGTCAAATTCAACAGGACACCGGAATATAGCTTTGGCATTAAGCATCATGAGCTGCGGCCTGACTTTACTCCAGGTTTGTACCTTATCCTAGTTCACATTCTACTCTTTAAGCCAAGTAGCTGCATCCTTGATACATATTTGTATATATAAATTTACACCCTTACAGCACCTGGTTCTTATAGGACTGACCACATCCTACAAAGCACACCCGCATATAGTTTTGGTCTAAAGACTAAGCACACACAGCTTAACGATTCTCCAGGTAGGTTACACTCATCAGGACAAGTTGTAATAGTTTGTTATCATAACGTAATCTAATTTCAATACCACCAGCACCTGGCACTTATAGTCCTGAAAAGTCAAAATTGCATACAGCACCTGCTTTTACCCTAAGTGGCAAGGCAACACATGATGTTGTAGATGCCACTCCTGGTGAGTACTTAATAGTAACACAATTATGCTTTATGTATGTTTTAAGTTATAATTACTAAAACTATTATTCGTTCAATCCTTCTCTTACAGCACCTGGTGCATACGAGCCAGAGAAATGTGTATTTGCCAAATCACCTGCCTTCACTTTTGGCCAACGTGTGGAGGTTAGTAAATCAAATGATACACCTGCACCAGGCACGTACCAACCGGAGAAGGTGCGCTTGGATAGGGCACCTGCGTACACACTATCTGGCCGGCATGAGTTCAAAACTGAGAGTTTTACTCCGGCACCAGGCTCGTATGCGCCGGAAAAGCACAAGAGCGATCTAGGGCCAGCATACAGCTTTGGTGGTAAGCATGAGTATCGACTTGATAGCTCCACTCCGGCACCAGGGGACTATTGTCCTGAAAAAGTACGGCACGATCACAATCCCGCTTATTCATTCGCCGGTCGACATGATACCTTCAAAACAAATGACACGCCAGCTCCAGGCGCCTACGACACTGCAAATCTACGACTTGATCATAATCCCGCTTTCTCCTTTGCTGGTCGACACGATCTTCAAAAGCCCAACGAAACCCCTGCTCCATGCGCATACTCCCCAGAGAAAATCAGACAAGATCACAATCCTGCCTTTTCAATGGCCGGGAAACATGGTCTAAAGATAACAAATGACAACCCTGCGCCAGGTGATTATCACCCCGAGAAAACTAGACAAGATCACAATCCTGCCTTCTCATTTGCTGGCCGACACGATCTTCACAAGCCCAGTGTAACTCCTGCTCCAGGCGCATACTCCCCAGAGAAAGTCAGACAAGATCATAATCCTGCCTTTTCAATGGCCGGAAAGCATGATCCAAAGATCTCAAATGACACTCCCGCGCCAGGTGATTATCACCCAGAAAACACTAGACAAGATCACAATCCTGCCTTCTCCTTTGCTGGCCGTCACGATCTTCACAAGCCCAGTGAAACCCCTGCTCCAGGCGCATACTCCCCAGAGAAAGTCAGACAAGATCACAATCCTGCCTTTTCAATGGCCGGAAAGCATGGTGTAAAGATAACAAATGACACCCCTGCGCCAGGTGATTATCACCCCGAGAAGACTCGACAAGATCACAATCCTGCCTTCTCCTTTGCTGGCCGACACGATCTTCAGAAGCCCAGTGTAACTCCTCTCCAGGCGCATATTTCCCAGAGAAAGTCAGACAAGATCACAATCCCGCCTACAGTATGGCTGGAAAATATGATCCAAAGATCTCAAATGACACTCCCGCCCCAGGTGATTATCACCCAGAAAACACTAGACAAGATCACAATCCTGCCTTCTCCTTTGCTGGCCGTCACGATCTTCACAAGCCCAGTGAAACCCCTGCTCCAGGCGCATACTCCCCAGAGAAAGTCAGACAAGATCACAATCCTGCCTTTTCAATGGCCGGAAAGCATGGTGTAAAGATAACAAATGACACCCCTGCGCCAGGTGATTATCACCCCGAGAAGACTCGACAAGATCACAATCCTGCCTTCTCCTTTGCTGGCCGACACGATCTTCACAAGCCTAGTGAAACTCCTGCTCCAGGCGCATATTTCCCAGAGAAAGTCAGACAAGATCACAATCCCGCCTACAGTATGGCCGGAAAACATGATCCAAAGATCTCAAATGACACTCCCGCGCCAGGTGATTATCACCCCGAGAAAACTAGACAAGATCACAATCCTGCCTTCTCCTTTGCTGGCCGACACGATCTTCACAAGCCCAGTGAAACTCCTGCTCCAGGTGCATATTCCCCAGAGAAAGTCAGACAAGATCACAATCCCGCCTACACTATGGCTGGAAAGTATGATTCAAAAATATCGAATGATACCCCTGCGCCAGGTGATTATCATCCTGAGAAGACTAGACAAGATCACAATCCTGCCTTCTCCTTTGCTGGCCGACACGATCTTCACAAGCCCAATGAAACCCCTGCTCCAGGCGCATACTCCCCAGAGAAAGTCAGACAAGATCACAATCCTGCCTTTTCAATGGCCGGAAAACATGGTGTAAAGATAACAAATGACACCCCTGCGCCAGGTGATTATCACCCCGAGAAGACTCGACAAGATCACAATCCTGCCTTCTCCTTTGCTGGCCGACACGATCTTCACAAGCCTAGTGAAACTCCTGCTCCAGGCGCATATTTCCCAGAGAAAGTCAGACAAGATCACAATCCCGCCTACAGTATGGCTGGAAAACATGATCCAAAGATCTCAAATGACAACCCTGCGCCAGGTGATTATCACCCCGAGAAAACTAGACAAGATCACAATCCTGCCTTCTCCTTTGCTGGCCGACACGATCTTCACAAGCCCAGTGAAACTCCTGCTCCAGGTGCATATTCCCCAGAGAAAGTCAGACAAGATCACAATCCCGCCTACACTATGGCTGGAAAGTATGATTCAAAAATATCGAATGATACCCCTGCGCCAGGTGATTATCATCCTGAGAAGACTAGACAAGATCACAATCCTGCCTTCTCCTTTGCTGGCCGACACGATCTTCACAAGCCTAGTGAAACCCCTGCTCCAGGCGCATACTCCCCAGAGAAAGTCAGACAAGATCACAATCCCGCCTACAGTATGGCTGGAAAACATGATCCAAAGATCTCAAATGACACTCCCGCGCCAGGTGATTATCACCCCGAGAAAACTAGACAAGATCACAACCCTGCCTTCTCCTTTGCTGGCCGTCACGATCTTCACAAGCCCAGTGAAACCCCTGCTCCAGGGGCATACTCCCCAGAGAAAGTCAGACAATCACAATCCCGCCTACAGTATGGCTGGAAAACATGATCCAAAGATCTCAAATGACACTCCCGCGCCAGGTGATTATCACCCCGAAAACACTAGACAAGATCACAACCCTGCCTTCTCCTTTGCTGGCCGTCACGATCTTCACAAGCCCAGTGAAACCCCTGCTCCAGGCGCATACTCCCCAGAGAAAGTCAGACAAGATCACAATCCTGCTTTTTCAATGGCCGGAAAACATGATCCTAAGATAACAAATGACACCCCTGCGCCAGGTGATTATCACCCCGAGAAAACTAGACAAGATCACAATCCTGCCTTCTCCTTTGCTGGCCGACACGATCTTCACAAGCCTAGTGAAACTCCTGCTCCAGGCGCATATTTCCCAGAAAAAGTCAGACAAGATCACAATCCCGCCTACACTATGGCTGGAAAACATGATCCAAAGATCTCAAATGACACTCCCGCGCCAGGTGATTATCACCCCGAAAACACTAGACAAGATCACAACCCTGCCTTCTCCTTTGCTGGCCGTCACGATCTTCACGCCCAGTGAAACCCCTGCTCCAGGCGCATACTCCCCAGAGAAAGTCAGACAAGATCACAATCCTGCTTTTTCAATGGCCGGAAAACATGATCCTAAGATAACAAATGACACCCCTGCGCCAGGTGATTATCACCCCGAGAAAACTAGACAAGATCACAATCCTGCCTTCTCCTTTGCTGGCCGACACGATCTTCACAAGCCCAATGAAACCCCTGCTCCAGGCGCATACTCCCCAGAGAAAGTCAGACAAGATCACAATCCTGCCTTTTCAATGGCCGGAAAACATGGTGTAAAGATAACAAATGACACCCCTGCGCCAGGTGATTATCACCCCGAGAAGACTCGACAAGATCACAATCCTGCCTTCTCCTTTGCTGGCCGACACGATCTTCACAAGCCTAGTGAAACTCCTGCTCCAGGCGCATATTTCCCAGAGAAAGTCAGACAAGATCACAATCCCGCCTACAGTATGGCTGGAAAACATGATCCAAAGATCTCAAATGACAACCCTGCGCCAGGTGATTATCACCCCGAGAAAACTAGACAAGATCACAATCCTGCCTTCTCCTTTGCTGGCCGACACGATCTTCACAAGCCCAGTGAAACTCCTGCTCCAGGTGCATATTCCCCAGAGAAAGTCAGACAAGATCACAATCCCGCCTACACTATGGCTGGAAAGTATGATTCAAAAATATCGAATGATACCCCTGCGCCAGGTGATTATCATCCTGAGAAGACTAGACAAGATCACAATCCTGCCTTCTCCTTTGCTGGCCGACACGATCTTCACAAGCCTAGTGAAACCCCTGCTCCAGGCGCATACTCCCCAGAGAAAGTCAGACAAGATCACAATCCCGCCTACAGTATGGCTGGAAAACATGATCCAAAGATCTCAAATGACACTCCCGCGCCAGGTGATTATCACCCCGAGAAAACTAGACAAGATCACAACCCTGCCTTCTCCTTTGCTGGCCGTCACGATCTTCACAAGCCCAGTGAAACCCCTGCTCCAGGGGCATACTCCCCAGAGAAAGTCAGACAAGATCACAATCCCGCCTACAGTATGGCTGGAAAACATGATCCAAAGATCTCAAATGACACTCCCGCGCCAGGTGATTATCACCCCGAAAACACTAGACAAGATCACAACCCTGCCTTCTCCTTTGCTGGCCGTCACGATCTTCACAAGCCCAGTGAAACCCCTGCTCCAGGCGCATACTCCCCAGAGAAAGTCAGACAAGATCACAATCCTGCTTTTTCAATGGCCGGAAAACATGATCCTAAGATAACAAATGACACCCCTGCGCCAGGTGATTATCACCCCGAGAAAACTAGACAAGATCACAATCCTGCCTTCTCCTTTGCTGGCCGACACGATCTTCACAAGCCTAGTGAAACTCCTGCTCCAGGCGCATATTTCCCAGAAAAAGTCAGACAAGATCACAATCCCGCCTACACTATGGCTGGAAAGCATGATTCAAAAATCTCAAATGACACCCCTGCGCCAGGTGATTATCATCCCGAAAAGACTAGACAAGACCACAATCCTGCCTTCTCCTTTGCTGGCCGACACGATCTTCACAAGCCTAGTGAAACCCCTGCTCCAGGCGCATACTCCCCAGAGAAAGTCAGACAAGATCACAATCCTGCCTTTTCAATGGCTGGAAAGCATGATCCGAAGATAACAAATGACACCCCCGCGCAGGTGATTATCACCCCGAAAACACTAGACAAGATCACAACCCTGCCTTCTCCTTTGCTGGCCGTCACGATCTTCACAAGCCCAGTGAAACCCCTGCTCCAGGCGCATACTCCCCAGAGAAAGTCAGACAAGATCACAATCCTGCCTTTTCAATGGCTGGAAAGCATGATCCGAAGATAACAAATGACACCCCCGCGCCAGGTGATTATCACCCCGAAAACACTAGACAAGATCACAACCCTGCCTTCTCCTTTGCTGGCCGTCACGATCTTCACAAGCCCAGTGAAACACCTGCTCCAGGCGCATACTCCCCAGAGAAAGTCAGACAAGATCACAATCCTGCCTTTTCAATGGCCGGAAAGCATGATCCGAAGATAACAAATGACACCCCCGCGCCAGGTGATTATCACCCAGAAAACACTAGACAAGATCACAATCCTGCCTTCTCCTTTTCTGGCCGACACGATCTTCATAAACCCAGCGAAACCCCTGCTCCAGGAGCATACTACCCTGAGAAGATTCGACAAGACCACAATCCTGCCTACACCATAACTGGAAAGCGTGATCTTAAAATTTCAAATGATACCCCTGCGCCAGGGGACTATTCACCCGAGAAAACACGTCTGGATCATATACCTGCATACACATTTGGTGGCAAATATGACCCCAAAGTGGATAACCATCATCCTGCTCCATGCGATTATGCACCAGAAAAGGTTCGGCTTGATCATACGCCCGCCTACACAATTACAGGTCGGACTAGGATTGAGCATATTAACCAAACGCCAGGGCCCTGTGACTATCGACCTCTATACTGCCAAGTGGATGCTACGCCTGCGTTTACTTTTGGTATGAAGCTAAAAAGGGAACATATCAGTGATACACCAGGTAAATATTGACTAGATAAAAAATGGATCCTTACGAGCGTAATATCCCTTTCCCTTGGCCCCACGATATGTTACAGCACCCACTGCATATGAACCGGAAAAGCACACAGCACACCATACACCGGCATATACCTTTGGCACCAAAACAGAACTTAAGGTCACCACCGACGCACCGGGTAAAGGATACACAAAAAATCTTTACCTCCCCTCAGCATGTTGTCTAATGTTATATGTATATTGTTGTATTACTGTTTAGCTCCAGGACATTATTATCCCGAACAGTGTAAAGTTGATAGTTCACCAGCGTATAGCTTTGGTCTAAAAACTCTACCCATGCCACCCATTCCAGGTAAGTAACATTATACAATGTATACAAACTGAAGCTTGGGATTTCATTGGGTATTCATTTTTCAATTTCTTTTTCCTTTCCTTTGTTTTTGTTATTTGTATTTCATGTTATGTCCTCATGCACACACTTGCTTTGGGTCTCTTCTATATGTATATTCTGTTTTTATTCTGTATTCTTGTGTAAATACTTTATTTTACTGTACTGTGTTCATACTGCACTCACCACCTAGTAGAACCTAAAGGCGCTTATATCGAAGATCGTATATTACAAAGACGAGAACGTCGTTTGGCCAGCCCTGGTAAGCCATCATTATCATCATTATTCCCATAATCATTATCACAACATGGTATTATTTCGATTTACTTAACGCTATCAAAGTATAAAAAATCCATTTGAGATTGTTATATAAGTAGAAAAGCGCAAGTTTCAAGTTTTTAGTTAAGATATTGCAATTGCTATAAAGATTTATTAACTAACGTCAAGATGAATTGGTTGGTGATCGGACTACTTTTAATATGGATAATATTATTGACGAATGGTAGCAAATGTGAGTTATTCACTAGAGAAACGATTGTATTCTTTTCAATAGTGTTATTTTATCTATATGCATTTAGATAGGCAAAATTCTGCTTGTCTTGTGAAGAACAAGTACATGCACGAGAGTGCATGTCATGGACCACGTCGCAAATTCTATACATTCCATCGCATTATATTGAATTGTGTAGCGGTATATTCAAAGTGTGCACGATTCCATAAGCACAATGAATATCCATCGCTCAAGAAATGTCAGTACGACTGTGCATGGTATATGACAATTCGATTGCCGAAAGATAATTCTTCTAACTCCACTACAGACACTACTGTCTCAGGCAATGATGGCGGTGATACGACTGTTGCTGCTCCTGCCGAGTAAAAGTTTCCTTATTTCAATTTTTTTTGTCTTTTTTTGATTAAGAAAGAAATGGTTTCCAAATGGTTTCGGTTTACTTTGAAGCGTTAAGTTAAGCTTAAAACACAATCTGTCATGCTATAAACTGTTTATATATAAACATATATACATACATAGATACATACATATATTTTATATGCATACACGCTAGAGAAAATCCTAATTGTATATATTTATAATAATCTTAGTACGCCAAAATGGTGAAAGCCATGTGGAAACAAAAGAAACAAAAATAGGCACAACAACAAGAACAATTACTGAGTCAGTGCAACGAGTAAATGGTCATCACAGTTCGCATCCTGGCGAACAGGAAGTCTTTACATTAAAGCAGAGCACAAATAGCACTAATATCACTGATTTGGCACCAGCTAAAATTAGCACAGAGCTTCATAATGGAGTTCAAGCAAACAAATCCATACACAAATCAATGCACCAGGTGAACAATGCACACAATGGCAATCTACAGGTTATGTCAAAGGTTATGGCAGATGCCAAGACCACCAAGCATAATGCAGCCAGTCAAAGCACAAGGACACTGGTGCAAAGTGATGGTGCGATTGTTACTAGCAGACAGTCAACCAGATCAAGTACTGTTAAGTACGCTGTGGAAGCGAGCAGCGTACAAGAGCAGATAATCAGGTAAAATCGATTCCCTCTATATATATATATTTATAGTTATATTAACAGTGGCTACTTATAAAACTTCCCTCGTTTTTGTGTCTTGCAGCTTGTGTCATCCTAATCTAAAATCATCTACTAATCCAACCATTCAAACACAACCAGCATATAGAATCCAGCTAACCATTATCAACTTTATGCATATAATTAATGTCTATAATTATTATTTAATCCTATTTATAATATCCTTAACAGCTCCTAATGTCTATAAGATACCCACTGTCTTGGGCAGCAGCAAAGAAGGTCCAATACGTTCAGCACCAGCATATACCATGGCCGGACGCGAAAGGGAAGCATTGATACCCGCATTTGTCATGCCAGGTCCTGGCTACTATGATGGCGAATATACTGCCGTCAAACCGAAGCCACCAGTCTTTAGCATGCGTGGCAAATATAAAATGATAACTGATGATAATAAACCTGGTCCAGGTGCACACTGTCCCGAAAAGGTAAACTATCATACCACAAATACATAATATCATTTTAATTGATTACCCACAGTATTGGGAGCAACGCTCTACACCTGCTATATCTTTTGGTATTACGCATTCCAAGTACCTTGGCAAGCATCGAACTTGCGTTCTACAAGATCGATATATGGAGTGTCTACTTGCCAGACAGTATAAGAACCCACCTATTTAAGAAAGAATATATTCAAAATATTCTTTCAGTGTTTTGTTATATAAAAACTAAATTAAGGTTTTATGCAAGTTGATGCTAAACAACATTTTAAAATTAATTAAATGAATTCTAATCTTTCAAATTTATTATTAAATGATATTAAAGAAATAATTTTCATTTTCATTTTTATTTCTTTCTTCCCTTTTTCCTTATTCCTTTAAAATCTTGCAGGTAAACCTATCCCATATGCCATCATATAGTTTCGGAATCAAGCACTCGCCTTACATGGGCAGCCTTAAGCAGACGGACAACGAATGCGATTATACATTTTCGGGTATATGCTGAACAAGGATAAACTCTGGATGCTGCTCAAGATAGTTTAGCCCCCTACTACTACACCATATACTTCCTCATATTCTCTGTTGGAAAACATTTGGAACACTTTGTGAATAGTATACTAGAAAGTAACTTTAAGAGATTTGAGTTGTAATTAATTTCTATTTGTAAGCAAAAGTGTTGTAAAATGTTTAAATATACTCAAAGGATATTACTAATACGTAGTAGAAACTGGTATTTTGATATTTTGCTGATTTTGTTGTGTCCTTAACCAGGTTTATTAATATGATACTATTATAAAATTTTAGAATTGCAAGACTCGTAATATAAATACATATCTATTAGGAATGGATCAATGAACATATCCAATGTTCCAACTAGTGCCCATTACTTAATGTTTCGTTATTTCAATTTCTGCGTGGAAACAGGACTTGCCCTGGAGATATAAAACGATTATATAAAAGAAATAATTCAAATTGAATTGAAAAATTAATTAAACTCACAGTATCATGCGTTATTTCACTATCGATAATAAGATGACCGCGTGCCATCCCTAACATTGCTTTGTATTTGGACAGATCAACCTTATGATCATTGGCACAGATCTTTTCTTCGGCAACTGGACAACTCGATGGTGCACCAAACAGTTTTAATATGTCCTTTGCCTGAGTTGACGCTTGATCTACAGCAGCACAAAGATCCATCTTGCCCTCCTTTATAACAATACCATCTTTTTGTACCTTAAACTTGGCAGTTGCTGATCCAAAGGCTTTGTTAGTAAAGCAACCAGTTGGCACCAATTCACACTTCTTATTCAATTTAACATTGAATCCATCATCCACAGTTATAATACCATCTGCACCGGCACAATTATCCATTTTAACTATTTTCGCCTTGTAGCCATTCTATATTTATATATTCTACAATATTAGACAGCAAACTTTATCCACCAATATAACTACTTACACAGGCCAATGCTTGCTCAAAGGCTAAACAAACGGAAAGCAGGAACACAATATGCGACAACATTTTTTTAAGTAAATTTCAAAAGCTATGCGGAAGGGACAGAACTATTTATATGACAATTTAAATGTGGACTATAATAGTATAATCTTTGGACTGTAATTATTTAGGCATTACGTGGTGATATTTGGCGACGTTAATCTCTGAATCTTTCGGCTCAATAGCACAACTGATCACTGGAAACTGGTTCATTAACTTTGTTTATATTTATTATATTCTATATATATATATAAAGCACATATTTTAATTGTGCTTAATATACACAAAAATAAATACAATAGATATTTGCGTTTTTTTCAAGTGCATGTTGACATGCATCAAAAGATAAATCTCAAAGTTCAACAAAATATATTTACAACCTATAGAAAATGAACAAGTTTTAAATGCAATATAATGTTTTTATATTTACAATTAATGAGCTATTCACAACTGTAAATAATTAAAATGCAACAAATCATATAGTTAATTATAATTTAAATCTCATACTTTCGCAGCTATTTCAAATTGTTTAACGTATTAGTTGCAAGCATGTCATAAACCTGATTGCTATAGCACCAATGTTAAATCATTTAGTACTTAACATAACAGTCTGGCAGCGCTATGCTCAATTGTGTCGCAGTCGACAGCAAGCAAAACGTTTTTCTGCCTAACAATTTTTAGTTCATTTTAACACTCGCGCTGCTCGGACGTTGCGCACGGTTAGTTCATTGAACATGCAGAGAGCTTAACGCGGCTTTTTTCAGTTGGAGTGCAATACACATAGAATCATTGCGATTCAATAGCGAATATAGTAACAAATAAATAAACGATAAAACAAAGAAAAAAACAAAAAAAAACAACAACAATAAAATTAAATAGAAAAAGAAGAATATATAATATAATTAATAAGAAAACAAAACTGTTCAAACTCGCTGACAACGCAATTTATTTATTGTGCCGCGTTGCGAACTTTTCCACAATTTGTTTAAACTTAAACAAAAATTGTTAAAACGTAAGCGTTAAACTCACGACAATAATGATATAAGAATATGACGAAAATTATTAAAAACACACACAT
This sequence comes from Zygothrica quintamaculata, assembly GCA_037044455.1. NCBI lineage: Eukaryota > Metazoa > Arthropoda > Insecta > Diptera > Drosophilidae > Zygothrica > Zygothrica quintamaculata. The sequence goes on from JBAMBS010002105.1 coordinate 84,372, forward strand.
ATATATATATATATATACTTATGCTATACTAGAGAGAATCAAGTGAATCAAAGTGATTGTTGACTAAACTCATACATCAAAAGGTGTTAAATAATTCGGGGCTCACTATGGACAAGACCACCGTATAAGTATTTAGTACTTTTAGATATCTATAGTGCAAAATATAATCACAATAAAATCAAATAAAAATAAAAAAAAGAGAGAGTAGGGAGGGGGCAACACTAAACAGCTACAGGTGGTGACAAAGCACCGTAAGCAATGAAGGCAACAATTCTGAATATATCAATTCAAATTGAAAACACATTCAATTCTAAATAATACATAGTTATATATGTATATACATATATGTATATCTAGTTACATGTACGTGCACGTCATACTGAAGTCTATCAATGTCGTTGGTGCAACCTTTTTTTTTTTGTTATATTTTTTGGAGCTCTCAGGGATATAAATCTTAAGTCATATGTAGATAATGTTCTATAGGCAGTTCTATATGTATGCTGACCTCCTATATAGTGGTGTGTGTGCGTGTGTATGCGTCTATGTATGAGCGTGTATTGTTATCGTATTAAGTTTTTCATTGATAAGTATTTTTTTTAAAGCATGTTCATGTTCATGTGTGCGTGTGTGTGTCCGAGTGTATGCAAGTATGCATGAGTGTGCTGTGTATACCCCAAGTTAAAAACGTCAACGGCAACCGCATAGGTATTTCAGCAAAACGAGAGAGCAAACAGTGCGGCAACCAGGTAACCAGGTAGTGATTCATCGATTCCATGACTGAAGTTGTTATTAACGTAGTTGTTGCTGTTGTTCTTGTTGTTAAAATTATGGTTATTTTTTTCCCCCATTCATTTTTAACTGTGAACAGTGTAAGCAGCGGGCTTTGTGTTGATAGACAAGTATATCTTAAGTATATCTTAATCATCAAAATTCGCTACAAAAATAAAAGTTTATTTTCAGTAGAGAGTAGCTTATTCATCAGATTCTAGCATGATGAGTATCTGACTAAAGTTATTGGAGTTTAACTCAATCAAAAGTAACCTTTAGTACAAATTTGACTCTTAAAGTTGATTGTTGTATGCCAACGACCGATCTGGCCAAGAACAACAGCAAAAGAATTCTTCAAATTTGACTTTATGTTGAAACGTTCTTTCCTTTGTTTTGGCAGACAAGTTTTATATGGTCTGAAATAATAAAAAAGGTGCTGGAAACAACTTTCTTAAAACCGGTTACAAAATGTTATGTTCGGCCAGAGATCGAACTTAAGTTTGTGTTCAACCAAAACAATATAAATTTCGAGCGTCTTATCAATTGAAAAACACACACAAAAGTCTTTATGAGTCAGTTTGAGTTAAAAGGCCATTCAAAACGATTCTGTATGAATCGGATATATCTATGATATGACTGTGTATTCGTTAACCAATTTGGGTCATCTTCAATACAATTGCCTGTTGTTCTTTTTTTTATTAAAAAGCATTTTGTACTACTGCTGCTGGTGCTCCATAACACTTGAGATCGTTTGCTACTCTATAGATGTTTCTTATCCATCATGAAAAGCATTGGCATCAAACGATTGCTACAGCTGTTAATTGCCTACAGCTCCATGTCCAGCTACCCCACCTCTTTCGACCATCAATCCACATCAATCACATGCAACTGAGTGGAAAATTGCAGCCAGCCACATGTATTCAATTGGAGTTTGGGGGTTAGCTAGATGGATCTTGGCCAGCTGAACACAACAAATGTTAAAGAGCTGCAGCCAGAGAGCCTCCCATAGTGCAGCTTGAAGTATTTCTAACTGTTTTGATAAGCCAGAAAATCAATAGAAACCGAAACGAATTTGTATTTCGTACCAAGAAATTACTGCCTGCTGTGTGGCCAACACACACACACATATACTAACACACACTTCAGTGCATGTTTTCACACCTTTTGCTTTGGGGAAACTAACGGTTCTTTATGTTATCTCAACAATGTAACAAACTGTTGCCAATTGCAATTCCTTTCCCCGAATACTTCATTATTCAACAGATGTAAGAGCCAAGCGACTCCAAGGTGCTATAAATTAAGCTGGAGTTAACTGGACTCTAAGTTACTTACATAAATAATAACACTATACCCACGTAATATATATATATATATATATGTATATGTTACATATATATATATATATATGTATATGTTACATATATATATATATATAATCATGATATTGGGCATTATATGAAACCTAAACAAGCCTAAACACGTTTTTCTCAGTGAATTGTTACAAGCTGCGATTAACGTTTTCGAGTAGGAAACTTAAGCCTAAACAGATTAGGCATATATATATATAGTAACAATAGAAATATATATTGTATATACTATATATATGCCAAATATATCTTATATATACTATATATATACCAAATATATCTTATATAAACACTTAAACAAGACGCAGCTGTTGAGCCTTAAAATGCTACTAAATCATTAATAAATGTTTTAAATTTTCTAACCTATAAAATGCAATAAGGATATATATAAAGGTATTTATATATATATATATAAATATGTACAATATATTCCATACAATATGTATATAGTATAGGATATTCAATTTACCATTTTGGCCCCTTTTTATGGCCACCAGGTACAAAAAAAAGGTCCAGCTCTGCGTAGACTAACAAATTGTTTTGGTTGTCTGCATTTGGCTGTAAGAGTGCAACAGAGGGGAGGGGAGGGGGACGGAAGCTGTGGGGAACGTTAAGAGTGTATTCGTTAAGCTTTTGGCCATAAATCGTGTGGATCTCCCCTTTTCACCTGCTTCAAGTTGTGCTTATAAAATCTGTGTGAAGAATTTTCTTAACAAAAATTTACTATGCTGTTTGTTTAGAAGTTTTGCACTTTTCCGGTTTTGGCAGTTTCCACGTAATTTTCATTGTGAAATGAAAAAGTAAATCATAATAATAATAATAAAAACAATAAAAACTTAATCTCATTTTCCACTTTCAAGAAAAGTTTCACTTCCGTTTGCAGCTGAATTTAATTTTCTTCTTAAAAAGTTCTTTGACCCAAATCCATATGAAAAGTGCAAGTCCAAACAAAAGTACATTGATGGGTAGAGGATGTGAAGGGTGGGTGGGTGGGGGGGGGTTGTAGTAGGGTACACGAAGAACGTGAAGAATATAAAGAATTAAGATGTATTCTTGTTAAATATTTACATTAAGTGAGACACAAGTAAACAAATTAAATGCAACAATTTTTTTGTTTATTTTTTTGAGGTCATTGCCAAAACATAAAAATTGGGCACAAATATTTAAAGCCAACATTTCCCCATACACATTTCTTCTCCCCCGCCCCCTGTCTATGTCACTCTACAGTTTTGATTATGGTTATAAACTAAACACTTGAACATCAATTTTAAATAAAATAATAATATTTGTGGCAATTTATTGTAAACAAGTCAACAACAGTTTGTTACCACATTCGATTTTGGCCAAACAAATTTATGAAGATAGCAGCATCCATCCATTGGGCAAAATGCCAAAAGAAAAACTGCTTAATGCTTGCCCCAATGGACGAATTTTTTTTTATTAGAAAGTATCTTAAGCATATGTCATAAAATTAATAGAGGCGACAATGAAAAACAAATCAAAAGCATAACAAGTAGTTAAAGCAATTCTTGAGTCTAAAATACCCTATAGAAAAATCATTGTTAGATTATGGATTAGATTTTTTTTTAAACTATATCCAACATATTCTATGTTATCTGCTAAATCTTACACACAATATACCCACATTTCTCATTCGTTTAATTTTCATAACATTTCCAAAAAGATAAAAAAAATTGAAAGTATCTCAAAAATTTCACTCAAGCGCCAGCATCAACCATAATCAACTTGAGATACATAAAGTGTGAAAAGATTTGCCTAGTGTTAACCGTCAGGCATTATATAAGCCACATGTGTTTAACATACGCAGCATAAGCCGGTCAACAGTAAAAAAAAAAAGATATTCATATCTCTGAGTCATCCGTAAGATAGTTTTAACTAGCAGATACTTGCTTGTTGCTTGCAGTTAATTTCACTTTTAATTCAGTTGAAATTGGCAAAAAACTTTCCACATGTAATTATGTAAATAGATATAGTTAGAGTATAAAAACAAAAAACAAAAAACCCAACAAGTTACAAATCTTTATTATAGATACATTATACAATTTGTAATTTCCTCCTAAACCTCTTTTAATTTGAGCGATTTTTTTTTTGTGATATTTGTGTACGATTCATTTGTTGCTTCTTAACACGCTGATTAATACCGCATGTTATCTATATTCAAGTCATAAAGATACATATACACACCACGCACACACACATACACTGAAAATTATTGCGAAACACATGTTAAACAAACTGATAAGCTGCATTGCCTATGTATCTGTCAGATAAAGATAAAATATCTTAAGAGCTCGCCCGCAGCTATTGCAACTAACCAAAAATATAAGTATAAAGAGAGCTCTAACTGAAAGGCATTAGAAAGGAATAGAAAGAAAGAGAGAGAGAGAAAGAGATAGTTGTGTAAAGCTAGTGAAAGGGATAAGAAAATAGACGTCAGCAACTGTTGCTGTCGCTGTGTTTCTCTTGCCAATTTATCAAATGCAAAGTTTGTTTTTTTTTTCATTGTCTTTTTCTTATTATTTTTCGTAATTTTGCACTTTTCTTTAGCTCATTCTCTATTTGGTTTTTGTTTATACAACTGTCAAGTTGATTGGGTGCACTCATTCATTTTTGTTGTTGTTGTTGTTGTTGTTGCTGTTGTTGGTTGCACTTTATATGACAGTTTTGTAGCCTTCGTGGGCGTAACTCCCGCTGAAAACAATCTGATAAATTGCACAACATTGCCTGCAATTGTATAGGACGAAGAAAAGGAGGAGCTGTAGGAGGAGCAGCAGCAGTAAGAGGAACAGTTGTTACACTTGTTGTTCAGCTCTTTTAGCTTCACTTATCTGGTAGCTGCTAGATAAGAATTAATTGAAATTGTAGCTCCGATTTGACAGTTAAGCATTAATTAATTAACAATAATTATGATAAGTGTAATTGAAATGGGTTGACAAATGAAATTTGTAATATAGAACTTCAATTGTAGTGTAGTGTAAACAGAGAGCTGACTACACTGAGAGAAATTAACTATTACAAATAAAAATGAAATCAAGAAATCTTTCGATTTTAATCATCTATTGTAAACTTAATAATTTTCGAATTGTTTACATTTTTTTCTCAGTGTATTTTATAGCTCTTTAAGTAAACAAAAATTATACTAGCATAATAATAATTACTGCTTAAGTGAATATACACACCCAAGCACAACAAACTAATGAATTGGACAGTCCTTCAGTAAGTCAAAGTCCTTTTTACTGTTTCCCATGTGTTTTTTTTTTTTTTTTTGGAGCTAATTTCGTCATCCTTTGAGAACACGCTAACAAATTTCCACCTGCTGGCGTCATTGTGGAAAATTTCGGGGAAATGAATTGTAATGATAATTATCATTAACATTAGACCAAAATAATGCATAAAGTGTGCTTAAAATAATATCCTTTTTAACCAAATAAATACGGAAATTTGCAAAGGCTTTAAGACAAGTCTAGAGAAAATTTCCAGCTCATTGAAATGCAGGAAAAATCAGTATGAATAATCTTTGGCAAAGTTTAGTTATTGGAAAATTTTGTTTATAGATTCATAGCTGCAGGTTTTCCATAAAAACGTTCATCAACATCTTGATATTCCATTTATGCCACACTTTCTCTCTGTCTCTGTCTCTCCCGCATACCAAACTCCACAATTGGTAACCCACACATATAGACAGTTTAAGATCTGTTTAGATATACGCATAGGAGTATGAGTATGAGTACAAATGTGAGTACAACTACCTCCTCCTCCGCTGCGTATTGACAAATCTTTAACTATGATTTATTGCTTTCAGGCGTTACGCCCCCATGTGGCAGCCACTGTCAATCTTTGGCCAGAAACCACACAAATCGTGCGTTGCCCCAAATTGCATAGTTTGTTTTCTGTTTTCTGTTTTCGTTTTTCTTTTTGTTAGCAATATTTTTTTGTATTTTTTTTTTTTTTTTTGAATTTTTAATGAGCAGATATCCAAGTGGCAATCCACCTCCTCCAATCCACTATACTACACTATGCCCCGCTGGGCCCTGTCTTCATAGCCAATTTGCCTCTTTCCAGCAAGATTTGTAATGTTAGGCCAAAGTATTTCCTCATAATTTTGACTGCATTTTTGTAATTGGCTCGAAGCCAAAGTGATTTCTGTTGCCGTTGTTGTTTAAGCAGTTTTTTTCAATTAATTTGTTGCGTTTATGGGAAAGGGTGAAATGCAAATGGAAATGAAATTGCAATTGTGCGGAAAATCCACTTGACTTTCAAATAAAAGGTACAAAGGTCAAAGGGTAGTTAAACCAAAGCATACACATCGAAAATACGTAAAACCAAAGCATAGCAGTGAAAAGCAAAAAAGGAAATGTTGCGACACTTTTAGCTGAAGAATTTTTTAAAGTATGGCCATAAAATACAAATTTGTTGTCAGGTCTTAAGTAAACGGGTATGTAATTGGCCAAGTGTACAAGTGAGGGTCAATAGCGGCAACAATGTGTGTGTGTGTGTGTGTGTGTGTGTGTGTGTTGCCATGCCAGTCAGGCACGTAGAAGGGGAAAGCTATGACAGAGCGGACAGAGATTGTTGCCACCAGCAACAGCAACAGCAGTGCAACAGTAAACGTGACAGGCAAAATTTGTTGCACATGCAACCAACGCATTGGCCATAAAAAAGCTAAATAACGAGCGCACTAACTTCATTCATTCTTGGCCAGCCTCAAAGTGTCAAAACTTGGCTAATAAACAAAATAATAGCAAAACACTAAAAATTACTTTTGTATAACTCATAGAACAAATTTCCAGGCTTCCTACTATGCAGCATGCTACGGAAGTCAAACTATATTTAAAGTCATATATATATATATATATATATATATATATATGTATGTATATTGAATATGTATATATATGTATAATATATCAACAATGTATACAATACATCTATGAATACTATGAATACATTCATTTGGCAAAACAATTATTCATCTAAAAATAAATTTCAATAAATTATATTTAAAAGCTATTGCATTCTTGAGATGTGTATGGAAAGAAAGTATTGTAGACATGATTATATATCAATATATATATACATATATATAGTAGTAATAATATAGTATAATCTATAATAATTATATATATATTAGATATATTATATATCAATTTTCTATTAACGTTTATAACACAGTATTGTTAACGTTTAAAACTATTTTGTTATCGCTGAAATTTGTTTGTATTTAACAAACATTAGCAACTGTTCTCAATACTGTTCTCAGTTGTGTTTTCTGTTCTCACATTGCAATCAATTTTCATTATGTTCAATAGAAATGCTTACTTAAAGTTTCCCCTTGAACAAAAATAAAGATCTATGGGCACACGTCAAGGGAATGTGGACAAGTTGCGCTTCAATTCCATCCACACACCCACACCCACACCTCCTCCCACACTTTTATAGGAACCGGTTTGGCATACAAAATAATAATAAAAAAAAAAATAAAAATACTATCGCTTCACTGGGCTGCATTTCAGTTACATATAAAACAAATATTTGTCATTTATGTAAACGGATTTACATTGAATAACGTTTCTATATATTGTTGTTATAGAATACGTGACACACAGACACACAGACACACAGATCGAGAGTCTCCCTCTAACTTATATAAACTAAACCGAGGGCAACCACTCGAGCGTATAGCAAGTATATAAATGACGTCATTCAAACATATGTTAAATGAATTACAGTTAGGTTATGTTGTTTTAATGATATGTTAACCTAAAATGTTAAATATTTATTGGTGTTAAAAATTAAAAAAATTCCTTATAAAATTAATTGACTCATCGAATATGATTGACATTAGTAATATTTGATTTAGATTATTCACCGATCAACCTGGTTTATTTACCAATTGAACCTGATTGAACCTGGCTGAGTGGCTTGGATTTCAACAACCAGTTGATTATTCACTGGAATCTTAATGCATTGCGTATAGGGCAAATTAAGTACACTGTGATTCTCACTAATTGCGGTTCGTGTGTCCTACAGTGCCTGGCAATTAGGTGTGGGGGAAGGGGGGGTTAGAAATAGTGGTAATAGCGTGAGGAGCCAGCGAAGAGGTAGCTCTTAAAATAGACATCACGAACAGCAACACAGCAACACAGCACACAGGAAGAAAAACTGGATAGTGCTATACGCCCTTGAATTTATAATAGTAGGCGTGTCAACGTCATGGCAACTCCACAACAGCCCTGGAGTAGACATGAGGAACAACAAAAAGGCAGCCCCAGTAATAGGTTGTAGTAGTAGTAGGACAAGATATAAAAAAGAAAAACATGTAAAGAAGTCCCAGTCCCAGTAGTCGCAGTAGCAAAAATGCAACATTCTGCAAAGTGCATCAGCTGGCAACATGTTGCCAGACACATTTTAGTTACTGCCACTAATTGAAATGAATAAATTGATTCAAGCCACTTTTATATACCCAATAGAATACAACAGTTAAAAGGTAGTTTCATTAACAGACAAAAAAAATGTTAAGCTACTGTTAACTGTTTACTGTTATGGTATAACTGTTAAACAAAAACAAACAATGAATAAATTAGCTTAAATTACACAGATCATAAACAAATTTTAACGGAAATACGTATATATATATATATATATATATATATATATATATTTATATGTATACAGAGAGAGAGTCATTAAAGAAACATTGCTATCTCTAGGACGCTATAGTAACCGTTAAGATTCAATTGAATTTATCTTATAAAAAACAGCTTGGCCCCAGTGCAGCTGACAGAGAGATAAACTATTTTTAAATATTTTATGTAAACAGTTAATAGCAAGTGCAGGGCATTTGTGTCTCGAGTAGATTTGATACTGTACTAATACTTATACTAATAAGTAAGTAGTTAAGTGAGCTCATCATTAGCTACTGACTAGACAGTTCATATTTGGAATGGCCCTTTGATAAAATGGCTTTAAGTCTAAGTGGTTGCAATCTTCTTTAGGTTTGGTTAGCACTTTAATTAGTTGATAACAGGATAACAGAATACAAGGATAACGTTTATCATTGAAAGATGACGCATATAACATGACCTGAGCTTCAGTTGACAAAGATGAATTGTATTTGTATGTTAGCACCCAAAATGGCAATTAGCCAACAAGTTAAGGTTGTCATTAACTAGGCTTAAATGTCAGCAACCATTCTTTTCAGGGTGTGTATTTGTTTTATTGAGTATGTATGTGTGTGTGTGTTAGTGTTGTTGTTGTTGTTGGTGTGTGTATGGTAGTAAATAAAATACTTGGCATTTAATAGTCGTTCAGTTGGATACACTTGTTGTTGGCTAAAAACGAATTGTGCCTTGTGGGGCGAGAGGATTATAGATAGATTTATGGATGTGTTCACAGGAAGCACACACACACATACACATTTACATATACGTACAACAAGCAATTGCTCTTACTATATGTAATTCGTTTTAGTCTACTTTATTTAATTGTGGCACATGTCTCGTTGTCATTAACTGCGCTGCTTGCGTCGCCAAAGCTGCAGCGGCACAGTCAGTGGCAAACAATGTGGATATGGACACTAGTTGATTTCTCTATATAATATTTTAATATAAATTATTGTGCATTAGTATTAAGCAGTTTTTGTATAAACGTTACACAAGTCAAATTACAACGGATGTGCTTGATTCAGTTACATGTTGTACCACTGTGCGTATGTGTAATTTACGCTTTGGCTCTTCTTTTCTTATTTGTGCTTTCTTTATTGTTATTTTGTTTTAAACATAATTTGTTTTTGTTTATGCATTGAAAAAGCGATAAACACCAGCTCTGATTATAGAGCATATAATAAAGATATCTGTATACAACAACAACAACAACAGTCTTCATACTGACCGCATATAAAATTATCCATACAAAAATTTATAAATGTATGTATATATGTATATTATATTGTGTGCTCATTAACAACAATTTCTTTATTTTTTTTTATCAAGAAACAACAATAACAATATGAATATAACTGTTGATATCCTGAAAGTTGTTGTTGTTGCTTTCAGCAGCACCCCCAATGCGATCAACTTCATTCATTTCAATTCAGTTGCCTCTGAAATATTACGGATAGCGTTTCGATTTGATGAACGAGAAAACAACTTTTAACTCGTATAAATTCAAATTAAACAAACAAAAAATAAAACATAAAAAAACAATAAAAACTTATTTAATAATAATAATGTGTAGAATTTCAATTCATATAAAGAAAATAATCAAAAATATGAAATATTTTTTATTTCAGTGTTAAATATCGAAAAACGCATCGCAAGTGTTAAATTAAAGCTATGACTGCCTCAAACAAACTCTCTTAGGATATAAAATTTATAAACAAAAAGAGAACAAATATATATATAAAAATAAAAAAATAAATAATTATAATAAGAAAAATGTGCAAATTAATAAAATTGTTGCTGTTTCTTGTTTGGATCTCAAATTTGGACTACAGTCAAGCAAATACTCGTAAGTAACGACCATTTTTTTACCCTAATCAAACGACTTCCCATTACAGATAATAATATAACATGCATTAAAAGACTGATATGTATTTATTAAAATATATATATATAATTTTTAACAATATTTACAATTCAATAAAATTTTCCCAGAAAAGATTAAGACATAATGCTTTCTGAAAATTATATATACACTATATATATATATATATATATAAAATTCCAACTTGATCTTCAATTTAAGACACGACTTTGAATTACTCTATAAATAATATTTACAAACATCAATCAATTCTTGATAGTAAAACAAGTTTTTGATGCAACTTTGCACAACATGCCCCAAGCTGAACTTTTGCATATTCTAGATTACACTACTATATATACCCTATAAAAGGGTATTGAATTCAGTTCTACATATTTTCACAATTAAACAAAATATTTGAGCATATCAAGTGTAATATAATATAGACGAGTAAATGCTTCTGTTAGTAGCTGTGGCTTGTATACTTTGTTTCCTGTCAAATACACACACTATATTATACACACACACACACACACACACATATATATATATATATATACACTTTAATATAGATAGACCTTCGGTATAATTAATGTACCACGCTCGATCGCCACATCTGCAATCATCTCTGAGTATCTATATCTATAGAGAGGAGACGACAGACTTAAGTGAATCGCTAGACACACACACACACACACACGCACACAGGGAATTATGAACTTCGAACGTCGCAATCCCAAGGCATCCATCGATAAGCAGATTGCTTTTTTTTTGAGAATTCGTTTAACATATAAACCATAAAAATCATTTAAGTGTCAGAGATTTTAATAGTAGTTCTTTTTTTTTATTTAGTATACGTATGTAATCTAACTATTGCACATTCCAACTATAATATATATCTACATTAATGTGTAGTATGCTTATATATATATATATATATTTATATATATAAAGAGCAATACTCGCACTGATATCATTTCATATGCTTATCTTATCAGCAAGTAGTAAACAAACAATTGAATTCAAATAAGAAGAAAAAGCAAAAAAAAAAAAAGGAAAAGAAAACAACAACAAAGCTCAAGCGACTGTAAGGAGCCAGAGGAAAGCGATCCACAGATTGGAGGTTGTAGGCAAAAGGGAGAGCTTGTGATCGTTGCTTTAGGGTGTGCCTGAACACTGGACCATATCAAATGAAGATGGAGCCAATGTGTGCCCAATGAAGCAATTAAAAAGCTGCAAACAACAAAAGAAAAAAAAAATAAAACAAAAATTATTCCCCTAGAGAAACGTAGAACACACACAGCGGAGAACAAAAATTTCTTTAAATTGGGGAATAGAATTTTGCGTCAATTTGTTGCTGATTATGAATTGACCATGAAAATAACTGAAGCAATACTTATAGGGTATAGACGACTAGCAGATATTCTGCTAAATAAGCTATAGCTATAATTTTAAGTATCAATCTAATTACACTCGCTAATTTACATTTCATTTCCACTTTATAGTGCCTCGTCAGCGTCGTGATTTGGAGGAGAATGATATACCAGTAAATTGTGGTGGTGAATTGGGTGTTCCACTGATAACTCCTTGTAAGGATTCACTTAAATTAAATGCCAATACCAACTATACACTAAGATGTGAAGCCAGCGAGCCCATCGAATGGTGGCACAGTCACGATGGCCTTAAATCAAGTGAAAATTTTAACAATATTGGCGATCCGCAACGACCATATGGCATACAGTTGAATCTTGAAGCGGTTACCGTAGAAAATGTGGGCGCCTATTATTGCATTAAATCAACAATGGCGCCTATAGATAACAAGTGGTCAGAAGAGACACTTGTGGAGCTGGTTAACAATGATGAGGCCAGCACCATCTATATATTTGTGAATGATCAAAGTAAGCTATTGGTTCCCCTCGAGCCAATGATCAATGCACGACAATACACAGAGGTCATAATACCCTGTAAGCCAGCTATGCCCGAAACGGAGGTGATATTACAGTTTAATGGAGAGGTTAGTATACTAATATATATATAGGTCGAACCTACTCATTATCGATACGCTTGTCATTTGTTCCTTTCGCAATTCATGCACACCTACACACACACACATACCCACACACACACACACACATACCCAAGCACGTTTATTTATATATATATATATAATCTTTACTTTCACCGTGCAGGAAGACATTTTATATTCTAGTAAACTCAAAGAGAGCCCCTATAAGTTCTACAATTCTTCGATATACGATCCAAAAACTGGATTCGTATTCTATGTTATTGACAAATTCTCTGGCGATATGGTTTGCAGAACGGAAAACTATGAGACAAGCTACAAGATCTCAATAACATATAGTAGTATGTGCCATATTCCCAATTAACAGTATTTATATATATATATAGACTATATCAAGTATATTACAATTTTACGTAGTTATTCATTATAGAAATGTATATATATAAATTTCTAACTATGTACAGTTATACTACTATATATATATATATATGTAGAAAAGGAAGTCCAACTGCGATTACAGGTTTTTCTTTCGATAAGTTTTAATTGAAAGTATGGATAAAAACAAAAAGTGATTTTCATTAAAAGAAAACTCTCTTATCGCACACATCGCTTTATCTGTTTTGCACACTCTCTCGCTACTCTCAACTCTCTATTTACTTCTCACCCAATTTGTTATTCGATTTCTATATTTATATCTATATCTATATCTATATCTATATATGCATATACCCTGTTTCGTATGTAGGAGTTTTCCAGTGCGAAAGCCGGTCGTTATGATCCAAAACGTGGCTTTGTTATCGAAATAAGAAGCGTTACAGATGACGGTGAATACATCTGCATGCCGAAAATCCCATCACCGGATAACGAAGAGGAGAGCACAGCCATAATTGTGCGCTTTATTGGTAACGGTCACATTGATAGTGAGTTTTTGCACCCCAAAGTTTGTGATTTGTGATTTTTCCGTCCATATGTGTCGTAAATATTGCTTTACTTATAATTAATTTTTTCAAAAACAAACCAAAAAAAAAGAAGCTTTCTTTTACACAAAAAAAAAGAAAGAAAAAAATTAAAATGAAAATTTAGATGGTTTTGGAATAAGCACCTACTACTGGCTATGGGTCAAAGTTGTACTACAATTTAGAAGCAGACACAAAAAAAAAAAAAAAGAAACAATCAACAAGTAGAAAATCAAAATTTTAAATGCACTTTTCACACACACACATACACACACACACACACACCACAGTATAGTTGGCTCGAATGTACTAGACGGTAGATGGTAGAGTTCAAAGCTGTTGCTGTTTGCTATTTATATATAACTTTTATAAATGTATTTTTTGTCTATATGTATATATATACATACACATATATATGTATATATATACATTGTCTATTTAATATGCTAACATAAAGCAGACAGCGGATCGGACATTACTCTTACTACTACTACTACTACTACAACTTTGGTGCAATCAGAGGTGTTGATAACTAACAAAACGCACGATGATTTAAGGTTTATGGTGATCGATGATCAATCAATAAAAAATGTTACTAATAACAGCGTAAGGCATAGCATTGCACTTAACAGTGGTGGTGTTAGGCATGTTGCATCTGTTATCGATCAGTTAGAGAATAATAATGTTAACTTATCCCACGATATCCAACAACAAGCATCGTCGTCGCCATTGCCATTGCTTCGTGTAAAACGAAGTACAACGAAATTATATCCGATGTATTCATCGCCCTCAAGGCAACCGAAAGGGCGTAAGTTTTAATGGTTAATCCCCCACCCACAAAATCTTATTCATGTTGTTGTCTCGTTCTAACATACTGATATTACAATGTTGTTCGTTTGTGTTTGCATTCGGTTTTTTAAATTTGTTTTGTTTTTCATTTGTTTTCTGGGTTTTTTTTGTTTTATTTGGTTGGTTGCCTTTTGGACTATTTGTTTGTATTAACCGTAAACTAACCATAATTTAATTTAGTATTTATAACTAAACTCAGATATAAAACTAACTCTGTTAACTTTTCTGTTAATGTAAATTACTTAAATGCCTGTTGATATACTTGTCTTTAACTAACTTTATGTCTACCCGTAACACTTTGCATGTAGCTGTAAAAATACAAACGCTTGTCAATCCTCAGTATATCCTTAGATATTTTTAATTGTAACTAATAACGTTATCCTCTCTATGCATAACAATAAATAGAAGCTAATGATCGCCTGAATAAACCCATAATAAAATCAAATTCACGTGGTCATGTCTACGAGGGTGAACCCTTCGAACTAATCTGTGAACTATCCGCACCACATGGTGTCGTCTACAATATGCTATGGAAGCATCCTCTTATCGAGGAGGTATGTCCCAGATATCTTTCACTCAATTTACCTACTTTCAATGTTAATTATATTATCCATTAAACACAGAGTCGCCTCACCATTAGCACTCCAGTCTTTGATGAAAGAGTAAAGAACAATACCCACCAGGTGGGTCGCAGTACACTCTCTGTAAGAGATGCCAAACACACCGATAAAGGTATCTACAAGTGTATTGTTAGTGATTCGTATTCCAACAAGGAATATACATCGTATAAGGTGCACATTATGGGTAAGTTCTAGTATAATTTTTTACAAATAAACTAAACACTAAGCCCAATTCATTTCAAACTCTAATAGAACCCAACTCCAGCTATCTAAATGTATCTGAACCCTCCAATCATTATACTGTGCATGAGCACGCCAACAAAACGATACAGATGACTGCCAACTTTGAGGGCTTTCCACAACCGACCTTTAAATGGTACAAGCCCAACGGCAAGGAGGTCTGGGAAACTGAGCCCAACTTCAAGATTCTATCCACAGAGTCAAGCACCACTCTAAAAGTGCTCAATGCTCAGTTGGATGACAGCGGCACCTATGTGCTTAAAGGCACCAATGGAGTTAAGGGTCAACAGTTGGAATTCAATGTGAGCGTCATATCCGGACCTATTCTAAGCATGGATGATGTCTATGTGGTTGCTGGCAATGAGGCACATCTTAACTGCACCGTCAAATCCTTCCCAACGGCAGTTGTCACCTTTCTCTTCAAACCCTGTAGCCTGAAACCACGTTGGCCATCCTGTGAAACAGCTACACAGAACTTCAGTGTAAGTATTAAACTAACCATTAAAAGCATACTAGGATATAGTTCCAACCACTAATCACAACTTAATAGACATGCAATTATTTGAATAATGTTATCCTGATCCTTTACTGATAAGCTCTCAACTAACAATCCTGCGGAGTTTAACTCTCCAGCACTTCCTCTTGAATCTGCAACACTTCTAACTTGTTCAACTTAACCTTAATCGTATATTATATAGTCCTATTCATTATTATAATAATAATAATGTTTGCTTTTCTTTCCTTTAATTCTGTCACTGTCATTCTAGTCTGAAACAATCAAGGATCTTTATCAGGTACTTGCCCTGCGTAGCCTTAAAATTTTCGCTTTTAGTCTCCAGGATTTTGAGATCATATAGTTTAGATTAAAGCTTAATTAAAGACTCATAATAAATGTAATCCTTCTTTAAACAGTATCGTACCAGCACCCGTCCAGGTAAACTTAACGTAGAGTTCATACACGAGGCGATCTTTACTCCCAAGGAGCCGGGAATTATAATCTGTGTGGCACAGAATCTGGTAATGAATACACCAGTTATTGCCCAAGCCAGAGCACATGTTCTACTTGGTGATATAGCAGAGAATATAAGAATTGATGGATTGGATCCAAATCGTAAAATAGCCAAGGGTGATGAGGAGAAATTCACTTGTGCTGCGCTGGCATATCATTTTAGTGGAAACTTGGAATGGTATTATAATGGGGAACCGATAATAGAATCTACAGGTAAGTACAACAATTATATTGATTAAAGGATCATCATCATTTATGAAAACTTTTGTTTAGATATGACAATTGAGACAAATAATACGGAATATTCGTATAAGAAGACACTAAAGTTCCATGCAATCGCTGACAAGCATAGTGGAACATACGAGTGCCGAGCACGAAGGATTAATCATCCTGACCAATACGAGAGCCGTGAAATTTATGTTTATGTGCACGATACGCAAGCACCGCAATGGCAATACACTAATCTGAATCCTAAGTCGAAGATTGAACGCAATTTGGGTGATACTCTAGTCCTACAGTGTCAATCGACTGCTGTACCACAAGCCACGGTGCGTTGGTACAAGGATGAAGTGGAGATTCATGAAACAAATCGCACACATATATTGGAGGATCAAACAAAACTATTGATACCCCATCTATATCCAATGCATGACGGCATTTACAGGTGTGCTGTAGAGAATCGTGTTGGCAGCATTGAGAACTCTGTTACAGTAGTCATTGCCAGTAAGTGAATAGCTTCAAATTGATTCGAATTGTATTCAAAACAAATGTAAATTTGAACACTCTTTCAGATATTCCGGGCGTAAGTAAATTATGGATTTGGATGGGTTCTATATTTTTGGGCGTGCTATTAGCACTCTGCACATTCTTGGCCATACGCTATCGCCAGGAGCGTAAACGTCATTTGGAACTAAAGGCCGCCGGCTTATCGAACTTTGAAGATGGTGCCGTAGAGCAAATCAATCCGGCATTGTCAGTTGATGAACAAGCGGAGCTATTGCCATATGATTCTAGTTTTGAATTTCCACGTGATAAGCTAAAGCTTGGCAAGCAACTGGGCGCTGGTGCCTTCGGTGTTGTGCTTAAGGGTGAAGCCCAAGGTATACGACCCGATGAACCCGTTTCCATAGTAGCTGTCAAAATGGTTAAACGCACCGCAGACCCTGAAGTGGTACGAGCTTTAGTATCCGAACTGAAGATTATGGTGCATATGGGACAACATTTAAATGTGGTCAATCTGCTAGGAGCAGTTACCAAGAACATAGTTAAACGTAAGTTGCTTTTAAGTATTACCATAATTAATACTGAAATCTGTTTTATCTGCTCTCTAGGTGAGCTCATGGTTATCGTTGAGTATTGTCGCTTTGGTAATATTCAAAACTTTTTGCTACGCAATCGGAAATGCTTCATCAATCAGATAAATCCAATCAGTGATAAAATCGATGCCACCATTATGACTCAACGCATATCTGACAACTTTGATCTGCATCGGTAAGTTATCTATTAATTACTATATTCCACATTGGTGGCTACTAACTCCATCCTAGTACAGAATATCTAATGCTTAATGTGTCAACTAACTTTGTTTTTGTGCTCTCCTAACGCAACTTTCCTTCCTTTAACAAACTTTCGTTGCACTAACAATTTAAATCCAAATGAACAACAATAACAACATAATATAACACACAATATAATATATATAAATATATATACACACACACACCTGCACATACATATTCCTGCTTATGCCTGTGCTTGTGATCCTGGTCCTGGTCTCTACTCCTATTTCATACTCTGTGTATGCACTGCTCTGATCTGCTCAATGTGTCTGTGTTGTGCTCCCTTATTAACCATGTGCATCCAGTGATAATGATGGTGGTGGTGGTGGTAGTTGTGGTGGTAGTGGAGGTGGAGGTGCATCTGGTGTTGGTGTTGGCTTGAAATATGCTAACGTTGGTTACCCCCACCATCCATATATCAATCACATGAACTCCGTAAACAACAACTATAAGCACAATCATCGCAGAAATTCCGACAATGATCCACGCTCGGGCACACGTGCCGGACGCACTGTCACCGGCAGCAGCACTTATGATCGACAAGTGGATACCTGTGCAACGGACGCCACAACGATGACGACTGTGCCAGAAGGTAAAATCTAGCTGTATACATAGCTCCACATAAATTTAATCTCTCTCTCTCTCTGTTTAGATGATAATCATGTGATGTCAAACAATTCAATACAACCAGCCTGGCGTTCCAACTATAAAACAGATTCAACGGAAGCAATGACAGTTACAACCACAGATCTGGTCAGCTGGGCTTTTCAAGTGGCACGCGGCATGGACTACCTATCCTCAAAGAAGGTCCTTCACGGTGATCTCGCTGCACGCAATATACTTCTGTGCGAGGGTAACGTTGTCAAAATCTGTGATTTTGGTCTAGCTCGCTCCATGTATCGTGGTGATAACTATAAGAAATCTGGTAATTAAATCCATTTCATTTTATAATGATCGTAGCTAATGAGTCTATCGTATGTACAGAGAGTGGCAAGTTACCCATAAAATGGTTAGCTTTGGAATCTCTTAGTGATCATGTGTTTAGCACCTATAGCGATGTTTGGTCATTTGGCATTGTGCTTTGGGAGTTATTCTCATTGTCCAAGGTACCGTATCCTGGTATAGATCCCAATCAGGAACTATTTAACAAACTAAACGACGGTTATCGCATGGAAAAACCACCTTATGCCAACCTGGAACTCTACGATATAATGCTAGAGTGCTGGAGAAAGAAGTATGTATCATGTTCTTACGATCTTTCTTATCCTATCTTTTATCATTTCTTTATTTAGTCCCGAAAGTAGACCACTATTTAAAGACTTGGAAGTACGATTTAGCAAAATGCTAGGCGAGGATGTAGCGAATGTGAGTAAGAATATATTATACAAATTTTCCTAAACTTATGTTTACTTTATATTATATGCATGTAGCTCTATCTGGACCTGAATGACCCCTATATGCGTTCCAATAATGAGAACATGAAAAACCGTCCCACCGATTATCTATCTCTGATGGGTTCACCCGATGAAATTGCGCCCGCGGCGCCACGTTATGTCAATGGACACATAGTACCCGATATAAGTAAGTAAATATTTATATTAAATACTTTGGATGTGGTAACTAACTTTCTTGCAATTACACAAACATACACACATTTGCACACTAACACACATTCACAGGAATTGAAGCATCATCAGATGATTATCTACAAATGAACACAGAGAACAACACAGCCATCTTTTCACCCACACGTCCCAAAGACGATGCTCATGAAATTATCAAAGAATTTTCGGATATGCCAGATATAGAAACAAGCGAAACCTCTTTCACTTTCCCAGATACTCGTAAAATTGGCCAACACTCGCCAACTCTAGCCAACAATATGGATAGCAGCGTACATAAACCGTTGCGAAAAAAGAATGGTATACCCACAGTGGATGCAGCTGATCAAGCGCCCGAAGAGATACCGATGCTACATCGTGCATCTACATCAGATGGCGAGCAGAGTCCGGAGCAGAAACGTCGTTTTCCTCAGACATTAAAACAACACTATACAACACCAACACCCTCACCGCGTCATCACATGGAGACCACACTAAATGGTTCTAGCGAAAACTATGTGAATGTAAAACCACCACGTAAGAATCTTGCCAGCAAAATCACTGGCGGTAACATCAGCAGTAGCAATACAGATGCATTCTCAAATCCCAGTTACCAACCGCTTACACGAGTTATTAACGAAAAGGACGAGCGAAGGTATTAATTAATATGAAGTATCAGCTAAGCTTAGTTTAGAATTAATAATTAACGGATAATGCTACCTAGTGGTATTCAACGTATAGATATAGTCATATAGTGTTATGTTCCATATTCCTAATCCTAAGTGCCAGCATATATGCATAAGCAGTAGATTTATGTTTATCGTAGCGTAATAGCACTACTACTTATACCGATTATCGTATATCGTACTTATATATTATATCATATGCAACTCTCCCTCATGTAGACCTTAGCTATTTTGTATGTGAATATCTGTGTGTATGTAAATATGTTTTACTCAATTAAAATAAAAATGTATATTTATAATATTAAAACTTTACGCACTTTCTTTGTTGTTCCTCAACCCATAACGCATTTAGCATTTGTTGATGATTTGTTGGATTTCGAATTTAATTTCAAGTATATCCTTTTAGAGTTCTTCGGATTGTACGGTCATGTGATACCTTTCAACAGCACGCCAACATTAATTTTCTAAGATTTTTTGCTACATTTAATAAGCACAATTAATTCCTCTTCTCCGTAGGGTAAGACAGTATGTGCTTAAATTTTGAGACATGCCCAGTTTTTCTGCATTCGGTGAAAGAATAGCGTATTGCAAATCGATTTAACTTTGATTGGAACTTAAATTATGTATATTCATGTTCTAAAATTTTAAACACCTTTCTTTTGATTAATATCTAGTGTTCTTTTGTTGTTTCTAGTCATTTAGAAAAGAAAAAAAAGCAAAAGTTAAAAAGCAAAAAATATACGTAAAAGCATACATGTGCTCTTACCGTTATGTTCAGTTATTTCAATATGGACGATATGCAAGCGTTGCGCGCCAGATGCTTAATATTCGTTAAACGGTGCATTTTCTTAAACTTTTTGATTTTAAGCATGATTGCTTATTTTGCGCACCATCTATTTTTGATTCAATCCGGTCTCCGCAAAAATAAAGAAGCTGTATTTTTATAAGCACGTCAAATTTAATCACCTGCAAATTATATTTCCATTTTTACCATTTTTCCAACTATTTCGTATCAAAGAATGGTCGCTTCGAAAATTTCGATAGTAAAGAATTAATCGCCAGGGCTGCACTACCGGTTTAGTCACATCTGGCATCCTTGTTGCCATTCACAATGCTACGTGAAAATTTTTGTGTGATGCGGTTACACTGCAAAAGCCTATAAAACGCACGCACGGCGTTCCTTTCTTGGTAACTTTTTTTTTTTTTTTTATCAATTGATACAATAAAGTGATATTTAAAATGACTTGAACAACATTAAGACTACAACTTTTTTTTTTTGTTTTTTTTTTTCTATTTTTTTGGCACGTGAAAAGTATTTTTAAGTATTTAGCAGCTAAGTGAAACAGTGCAACTACAACAACAACAACCACAAAGGAACGCCAGGCATTAAATTGAATGAAGACCGGTGAAACAAAAAATGAGAGCTGTGTTAAATAACATGTGTTGCTAACGCGAAAAACATATTAATTGCTGGACAATTTCACGATAACGGGAAGGCACAGGCGACAAACGAGGCAGCTCAGGTTGCGGTTTCCTCTGGGCGGTACTGTAAACAAACCGCTTTGGAATTTTTTTTTTTTTTTTTTCCTCTTCATTTACATAGACATCACAATGGAGGCGCAATCAGTTTATATACAAATAATGCGACTATCACTGAAGTCACCTTCAAATCTATCAATGCGTCGAATTCATGAACTAACTTCAGGTATCTGCAAATTGCGACAGCTGCTATCGTGTGTCGTCTGTTGCCAGCTGCTGACTGATCCATACGGGCCGAAGGGACGACGCTGTGGTCATCATGTATGCCGCCTTTGCCTACGGGGATACAAACGTCTCTCTCCTAGCTGTGACCAGTGCCGCGATTGTTCAGACTTCAAAACCTATGAAGAGAATAAATCAATGGTTCTTTTGCTGCATTGCTTTAAGACGCTCTGTCTTCATTTGCGTCAATCGGCTTTATTTGTACAGCTGCAAGATTTCCAATTAAACGATATCAACAGAACAACCTCCAAGCCGAGCATTGAGTTGCCCATTAAGCCAACACAGTGGTTCATAGAGGAGGGTGCTAACTATGATGATATGTGTGATACATTTTTACCACAGCCAGAGCTTCCATTCTTGAAAAACATGCCCTCATCGTTGCCAGCGGAAACACCGCCCACAACAGCAGCTACGACTCCGGAATTACCGTTCGAACAGCATATGCCTGGACACCTTTCGATGAGTGAAATACAGATAGAGGCTGCTGCAACCGGTGATCAGGCTCAATTTATCAATCCATTGCATCTAATGACCTCGAGTGCACGCATGATAACCGAAGACCACATCAGTCCACACTCACAGCAAATTCTTGTGAATGCTACAGAGCCGGTGTTCACAGGTGGTTATATTGACGCCAGTGGAAATGATCACAGAGCTATACAAAACGCCTTTACTGTTCCTGTTTTTGAGAATGATTTGCCCAATTATACTACATACGTATTGCCCAGTAGCGACTTGAACGTATCCTCTATTGGTCAGCTAGTAGAATTACCACACCAACTGCAACCGGCAGCAACATGGCAACCAATGTCTCCGGTAACATCCTCTGCAGGCAGATTTAAACGTCGCTATGATGAGTTGATTCTTGAGACTGAGGAAATTCCAAACGGAGAAGTTGATGGTACCGAATCAGTTGTTAAGCGAAGACATCTGCGTAGTCACGAAGCATCTGTAATATCAACGGTTCAGGTTATACCACACATTTTTGATGAAAATTCCATTATAGTAACATCACCTGTAACTGCATCATCATCTATTGGCTCTAACTCTTCCATTACCTCAGTATCTCCCCTTAGTACAACATCCTCCATTGCTGTAGCAACAACAATTGACGCAACATCTCATATCTCTGCAGTTACTGAGTCTGCAGCAGAAAGATCGATTGTTGTAAACACAGTATCTGCAGCAATTTCAAAAGTATCAGCGTCTGTTAAATCCATGCCTGCAAAGGCAGCTGATGTACCAATTTTGAATTCTTCCTCACATAAGGTAAAGACTAAAGATTCCCGCATGTCTCATGTCTGCCGCTGTGGCACCACATCTCAACCAGGAAAAGCAACCTGCCGGAACTCCCGCTGCACATGTTATGTGGCTGGTAAATCGTGTGTAGACTGCAAATGTGTTGGCTGCAAGAATCCACATCAAGACGCTGGACCTAGTAGCGATGAAGAAGAAGAATTCATAATATCTTCACCACCAAAGGTTACAACACCAGGGGCTATGCAATCAGGTTACACTCTGGTCCCACTGGACAATTTAGAACAGTCCCAGCATCCACTGGTGCTTGTTCAAAATGAGGATGGTCAATACCAGGGTAAGTCACAGTTCGGAATCCAATTATATGTATATGTATATATATGGTGTATACATCCAGTGAATCCTTTTAATATTGTTATATTAACTTGCGAGCTTATAATTTTCCAGGATTTAATATATTCAATGGCAATAAACCTATGGACCCAGCTTTAGCAGGCTTTCACCGCGTGCCTTTACGTAGTAATGAAGGTAATACCTCCATACCTCAATATGCTTACGTAATGCCGACACCAGCTATGATGGAACCAAGCTACCAAGCACCATCGTCAACTGATGTCGAACAAGGAATCATTAATAATCTGTCTAAAACATTTAGGAATGAGGAACATTCTAGTGTGCAATTCAATCAGCCATTATCACCAATCTATGAAGATATTAACAGTGTCGATCGAACGACTAAAGCTACCGCTGGCGATAGCCACATCGGTGAATCGCCACAAACATCGCATTATAATCACAAGAGACGAATTACAAGATTTTCGCATTTGATGGTGAGAAATGGTTTGGTTGACAGTGAGTGAAATGAACTACTGCCTATATGTCGTCCTCGTCTCATAACATAGTATTTAATATTATTTAGAATTGTTTGTGTGTCTTGTAGATAGAATATCTGTGTACCGTTTCCATGGACACATGGTACCCAATAATCCAAAAATTACTTTTATTTTTCCAGATGTTTTCATGTTCAAACTACTTTCACATTTCATATTCCACACTACAAAAATTTTAGAAGTCTCAAAGTTAACTCAAACAAAGCAAGAAACATTTTTAAATTATTGGTAATAAGTCTCCTGACAATCGATTTATATACCCGTAATATTGGCACTTATGTACTCCTATGTGGCAGATGTGGTTATAAATTTACATTGAATTTCAATGACTTTAACTTATATTAAGTACAAATAAAAGCAATGGCAAACACTGGTCAGTCACCACAACAGTTAGACAACTGTTTGTATTGTTCAAGGAACAACGAATAATCTAAATCTACTATAAAGATTTCAAAATCTATTAATTATGTGATGCCTGGCTTCAAATTGTTGCTGTAAACCAAAAACAAAAAAAAAAAAAAAATAATTGCGTCTTAAACAATTTTTTTAATAGTGTTTAAGAATTAGTTTTAAGTCACTTTTTTTTCATACTTTAAGTCACTTTTTTTTCATACTTTAAGTCACTTTTTTTTCATACTTTAAGTCACTTTTTTTTCATACTTTAAGCCACTTTTTTGTATAGTTTTAAGACATTTTTTTTCATAGGCTAAGAATCTTTTTTTGAGCATGAAACCTTTTTTTTTGAGCACGTGAAAAACTTTTTTTTTTATATTCATACTGTCATATATGAAAATAATTAATTGAATTATATGCGTGACTAATAAAAATAATATTTATAAAAAAAAAAAACAATTTTAATTGTCTTCATTTAATTTAGACCGAATTTTCCATCATTTCTTATGTATTCTGTTTTGGTTAAATATGACGTATATATACTATCTTTTTATATTGTATACATACTCATTGTGCGGATATAATTTATATTTTTACTTTGGTTTAGATGCGATTGGAACTTTGTTTTGCATTTAAGCCAATTTATGGTTGTTATTTTAAGAAGTTGATAAATGAATTATTTTAATCTTATAATTAGTAGAAAAGTATTTTGATTAACTTTATAAATTTTTTGGTGGAGTTGCAACTTGCATTGCACTTTAACACCTGTTAAATATGCAAAAAAAAAAAAAGATAAAAAAAGGGCAGTGCCAATCTGAGCATAGCAGAGAATTAACTTAACAGTGGGTACTGCTTGATAAACAAACAAAAGCTGACTACCATAACAGTTATATATTTAAAATTCATTCAACTTACCCTTCGCTCGAGTGATATATTCACTCAATTCCGAGTTTAATCAATTCGCTGATGCTCTAGTCAAGTCAACTTAGCTCAGATAGTAGCAGTGCCCTTTTGATAAGCGCTGCTGCTGCGGCAACAACTGCTACTGTTACTATTACTGATGATTGTGGAGTGCTCATCATTATCTCTGATTAACGCGCATCAGTCGTCAATTCGAGTCGGAGTCGTGTGGATGCTGCATTTGCTCATCCGTTTTTAAAGTGTTATTTTCCACTGATAAGCAAAAAAAAAAATCTTTTTGAATTAAAAGTCTGAACAAATCGCAAACAAAGATGAAGCCGCAGATAATTTTACTCGTGGCAGTCTTCACATTGTGTTGTGACGCACTCATTCAGGATGTTCAGGGTAAGCAGACTGTGTATATGCTTAAAGGTTATTTCAACCTTGTCATTTGTTTTTAGATGTCGAGAGTAGTGATACTCAAAATATTGAAGCTGCTGAAAGTCGCGTGGCTGCACAGGTCTATGCCATGCTGGAACATTTTAAGCAAGCGGATCCAGTTGGATTGCCTGGTGTACCAATACCAGATCCAGTAGATGTACCTGATGTATCTAGAAGCTTGGGCATGGCCAATTTAAACCTGATGAAGGCTAAGGCTTACGGCCTGTCGAAGTTTCGGATATCGACCATAAATGCTGATTTCAAGAATATGACGGCAAGTGATCCACGATTAATATCTAATTCCAGTATTCTAACAATCACTATCCACATATTATATAGGTTGATGTTGGCATACAGCTGGATGAATTATTAGTGAAGGGAAATTACATGCTTAGTTCCTTCTTCTCAAAGGCCAATGGACCCTTTACAGTGATATTAAAAAATGTTTATGTAACAGGCTTAGCTACATTAACAGTGGAGCGTGATGGACATCTAACTACTGATCGTATTAAAATGGATATAACTTTTGGTGATATGTCGATGGATTTTCAAAATCTTGGCTTTCTTGGCAGCGTCTTCCAGGGCATTGTTAACTCTGCACCCAATTTGGTGTTTGATGCCATGAAACCATTCATGCTGCAGGAAGCAGATAAGAAAATCCGAACTGGCATTAATGAAAACATTGAGAAAATGATGGGAGATCGACGTATGCCAAATTCAATAACTCCTCTTGACAGTGTCATAGCTGAATTACGCAAATTGGTGCGGCAAAAAGGTTTCGATCCGTATCATCTACCCGATGTTAATCGCACCATGGGTGTCTTTAGTATACAGCTCGTGAACACATGGATAACTGGCGTCTCTAGCTTTTATCGCGTAGGCAATATAACAGCTGCTATGGAAAACAATACAGTTTCATTACGCCTCCAAGTGGGCACACAGCAGATTACTGGCGCTGGTCAATGGGAGGTTGGTTTCGGTTTGGTGAATCGCATCGGTCATGTTCAGTTCACAGTGCAGCATATTCGCGTTACCGTTGAAGTAAGCCAACCCCTGGACACACGAAAGCGACCCCAGATCAATGACTTACAGTTTGATCTGGGTAACATTCAAGTACGTTGTGACGGTGCAGGTACTTTGGATTATATTATGGAATTTGCCGTAAACGTATTACCCAATCTATTGCGTTACCAAATAATGGATGCCATCGAAAATCCCATTAAGCAGCGTCTTCAAGAGAAGTTCAACAACATTGACGTCGAAGAGTTGATAAAGGTACAGACTCTACAATATGAAAAAGAAGGCAGCAATTTTACAATCGATGTAAATAGTTTAATGCCTTTGCTTCTTTAAAGGAGTTTTACTCACAATGCTATAATTAATATTTGATAATTAAATACTTTTAATTACCACCATATGCAATTACCAATAACTTAAGTAATTAAAGTGAGTTTATTACCATTACATTGGTAATTGTAATAAGCAAACTAAAATAATATAGCAGTGGTAATTAAAAATTAAAACTATTTAAATATCATATATAGTTTTTTTTATATATATATAATAAATAAGGGGAATGTGCCTACGGTTCTTTAACCGAAAAACAGAGCAACTGCAGCTGCATATTGCGTTTAACACGTTCCAGAATCTCGTCCGCTTTACGTTTTTGTTCACCATTGAGTGGTGGACTTATGGCTTCTAGTGCCTCCATAAAATAGTTTCTATAAAAAGGTGTTATACCCATTTAGTAAACATGTGGTTATATGTGGGATGCGTGACTTACTTGGCCGTCTCGTTGGTATAATTCTCAAGCGCATCGCGTAATAGTCGAATATCCACATGAGCCTGTATGGCGCCTGTATAGCTAAAGCGCTGTACACAGCTCATAAGACGTGCAAGCTCCTCTGAGATGGTTTGAACAATGGACTCCAGTATGGGTCGCAGCAAGCTTGGAGATATGCTGTAGATCTCGGAGTAGACACCAACTAGATTATCGCAACACTCATGTGCATAGGGACGCAATTGTCCCAGTCCAATTTCCATTTCATGATCCCATTGAAAGCGGCCAAGGTACATAGAGGGTTCAATAGTACCTACTAGTGGATCTCCTTTGTGCTCCACATATTCTTCCAGTAGATTGGTAAAAAGTTGATTTACATTGTAACGCGCTGTCTCAATGGCCAGCGTGGGCAGTGGGTAACCATAACGAACAAACACTCCACCAATGTGTGAAAAGAAGCTTTTGTTGCAATATGCATAATTAGCAAGGCAGCAAAGCATGCGCTGTTCCCAGTTAACTACGGCGCTACCAGCACCAGACACTGATTCTGGTTGCTGCGTATTTGGAAAGCCAAGCAATTGGGATACATTATGTGTAGGCGTGTCATCGTCATGGGATGGATATGCCAGTTCCGCAATGACACCGCTAAAGGCCGAGAGCAGCTCCTGTAAACGTTGGGAGACTTCACGTTGTCCATCTGAATGTGGCTCCAGAAGATTGCCCTCGCGCGCCTCTGGCTGCATGCAAACTGTTTGAACCTCTTCAAGCGTTTCCACCAGCAGCGATTCAAGTGCAGCAGGCAGCAGTGTGGCGCCAGGAAAATCTTCTACACCCATTTCCCACGTCTCGTGACTGCCTAGTTTCTTGCAGCGATCCGTGGCGCGTTTAAAGATGATTGAGAAACAGAATAAACGCACCTCGTCAATTAGCTTTTGTATAATATCTAATGCCTCCGTGGGCAGATCCAGACCGATCAGCGTGGCATATGCAATCCGTGTGTAGCGTAAACACTGCGGTATCCAAGGCAAAAATTGATGCGTGGCCACAGAAGAACCAATCGGCCATGCTAGGCCACTAGATTGGCGCAAGGCACGTTGATCTGCCGCAATGAGTATGGCCAGACGCAAGTATACACAGAACTTCTCAATGGCATTCAGCACCATACGTTTTAAATCACCCGGCTTTGGATCTTGAGGTCCGCGAAGTTCACCCGTGAAGTACAATTGTCCTAGACGCCACAGATCAGGGAGCTGGGATGCTGCAATATCGCACAGTTCCTCACAGAAGTTAACACGGCTGGGCGCCTGGTTGGGATCGCGAGGTTTGGTCTTCTCTTGTGAGGCTGCGTCCTTGTTGGCGTGCTGTTCGAAAGTCTGTCGGAATGTGGTCTCCAAATACTTTACCCTCGCTTCAATAGCATCCCATGCAGGATCTGTATTACGCAGACGATCTCCAATAATTGTGCCATTCTGCTGTAGCTCCAAACTAGTTAACGCTTTTATAAGTTTCTTCTGCTGTTCTACACTTTGTGGCATTTTAACTACCTTTTCGTGCAACTGACGGCGTATAAGCAAAATGCGCTGATCCACTTCTTCCAGAACCTGTCGGAATATGGCCAGCTCCGTTTTACCAAAGAGATTTTTGGCACGCGAGTAATCATTAACCACTATATCATACTCGCCCGCTTTGGCACGACGATCCACCGTATTGGGGAGACAAAATAGAAACTTATGACGTGACAGCGCAAATAGTACAGATCGCGTGGAATCTGCTTTTTCCTTGCGCACCAATACATCTGTAAAAATCTTTTGTGACTCGCTGATTGAGTCTTAAAATTCAAAAATTACTTCAATAATCTTCTCTAGATGATTATATGATTTATGACCACTTACTTTCAATGGACTCTTCAAGAATATTGAGTGGTTCAGTGCCATGTAACTTCACATCCTCCTGTAACTTATCCCTTATGTTCATTAGCGTGTCTAGTTGGTCGATGACCGAACCGGCATTAGATTTAAGGAATGAAAGTTGTCCTTCTTTTTGACTTTCTACTCTACGTTTTAGATATCCTAGACCAGATTTTAAGTCCTCAAACGAGGTAGCCAAATGATTTTCTAGCAGAAACCAGGCAGGTGAGAAGTTCTCTTGTGACAAATCACCACAGGCATCGGGAAATAAGTCACGCAAATCTTCAGGTATTTTCTGTTCGTTGCCCTCAGTAGACAAACCCAAAGGATCCTCCTGTGTTAAACCCGATTGTGCCAGTGTGCGTCGACCCCATGCAAAATTTTGAGACGGGGACTCCTCAATCCAAACGGCAGACTCCTTTAGCGGTCCAATTGTCTCATGATATGCACGAAACTGCACTGTGGAAGTGCCAACGCCCCCGCTTATGGTAGTCACTATAATATCACCTTTTCCTTTAGCTGGACCAGTACGTGCTATTATTTTGTTGGGTGATTTCCATTCTGCTGACAGAAGGCAGTCAGAATCGCAGATTTTAAGTCCTAAAATTGCAAAAGATTTATATGAAAAAAAAACAACGGTACATCAATGAAAACAAAGCCATGAAATACCAATTAAGTCTTGTACACGGGTTCCCAAAAACTCTCCCCGAATGATGACTCGCGTGCCTGGAGGACCCTCCTTGGGTGACAGACCCGTTACAACAGGCTGCGGAGCCATCAAATATAATACTTAATAATAAAAAAACACCTCACAAAAACAGCTACAACAGCAGATTGATTGAAAATATCGATAGGTGAGTAATATAAGTATAAATTTATATATGTTTATCGGCAGTGTGTACATATACAAAAAATGATAAATAACTAAATAGAACAGCTGTTTAAGGTTGGCGTTGCTTCAGTGGGAAAATGGATGACGTCGCCAGCGCGCAAAGCGAAAATGAAAATTTGCGGAAAATTAGGAATCGTTTAATGCAATGGGAGTCCAAGACAGATCCCCTAGCAGCGCTAAGTGCTCAACAGGAGGAGCACTTGGATGTACTGTCAAATTTGTGGCAGGATGACGATTCAACGGTAAATCAACATTTACATTTGAATCCATTGGACACGCAGCCACAACAAATAATGTGTATTGATTATATTCTATTTGTTTAAAGACAACAAGCATAGTGACACCTACAAAGGCGATTAAGCCGTCGGAAGGCAGCAATGAAGTTGATATGCAGTTACCTGCTGGCGGCCTGAATAACACAAATGATTTTCTGATGTGGTTCGTCAATGTCAGTACAGAGATTGAGCAACGTGGCGATGCTAATTACCACAAGTATCTGCAACAGCTAGAACAACGCAAGTCAGAATGTGCTCACATGCTTACGCAAATATCTGTGGCAATGGAGCGATTGGGTGAGCTTAGCTCTGAGTATGAGTTTGTTTCTCAAAAAACAAGTGCACTCAATACGGCTAGTGAACAGCTGATCGATGAGCAGCAGAAGCTGCAGGAGCTAAGCAACGAAATTCAACGACGTCTGCACAACTTTAATCAAGTAGAGCTACTTAATCAGCGACTGCAAAGTCCAACGTTGTCCGTTGCTAGTGAAACTTTCCGCGAGTGTCTAAACAAAATCGATGAATGTCTCAATTACTTGGCGGAGCATGTATGTAACGTACCAAAAATTATATATATAATGCATAACTAAAAATCTTTATTTCAGCCGAACTTTAAAGATGCAGCTGCCTATAATGTGAAGTATAAACAGTGTCTGTCAAAAGCTACGGGCCTGGTGCGGAACTACGTTGTTAATGTCATCAATCAGGCGACTGAGGCGACACTACATCCAAGTAAAAGTATCAACGATACCTCTCTTCAAGCACCTGATGCCGCATTTGCCCTTTATTATGGCAAATACCAAACAGCTGCAGCCAAAGTTAAGCGTGTAGCACAGCTTATTGAGTCACGTCTGGAGAACAACAGCAGCAGCAGCGAATATATTCAGCTTATGACAGATTTACAGCAACATTATCTTGCTCAGCGCGCTAGTGTCATGTCGCCTGCTGTCAATCAGTCCATACAAAACGTCAAAAATGCACACAAGGGTGATCATTGTTCTCTAACGCGCAGTTCCTGTTCATTTCTTGTGCATGTTTGCCAGGACGAACAGCGTCTCTTCTACCAATTCTTTGGTACAGGTGCATCACATTTAACGTAAGTTTGAAATTTTCATTTCTAAATAACTTTTCATATAACTTTTACGGCATCTTTAGTGTATATATGGAAGGACTGTGCACGATTCTGTATGATGCAATGAGACCGTTCATAATACACATAAATCACTTGGAGACCCTGGCAGAAATCTGTTCCATACTGCGTATAGAAATGCTCGAGGAACATGTGCAACAAAACCGTATGTTAATTTTCTTTAGTATATGTATATGTTTATAACTTATTTAAATGTACAGCCAGTGGATTGGAGGCTTTTGAGGCCATAGCGCATCAGCTGCTGCAAGATGTACAGGAGCGTTTGGTATTCCGTGCGCATCTATATCTACAATCCGACATTCAGAATTATAATCCCTCAACAGGTGATTTGGCTTATCCGGAGAAACTGGAAATGATGGAGGTGCAGCCTTAACTTGTTCCAAATTATTTAGAATTTAATATTTATTTTTGTGAACTCCGCAGAGTATTGCACTGTCACTGCAGGAGCCCACCCAGTTACGCCGTTCGGATTCGCGTGCCTCGAACTTATCCAGTGAGACAGAGAGTGTAGACACTGCCTTCAGAGTCAAACAATTGAGTAAGTCTTTTGAAGTTTAATATTACGATGCAACCTAACTCTGTTTTAAATTTTTTTTTAGATTCACCCGCTGATCTGCATGGTATGTGGTATCCAACGGTACGACGCACATTGGTCTGCCTTTCTCGATTGTATCGCTGTGTGGATAGACCTATTTTCCAAGGACTTTCACAAGAGGCGCTCAAGCTCTGCATTCAAAGTGTTTCACAAGCAGCGGTAAAAATTTCAGCTACCAAAACGCCCATTGATGGTGAACTTTTTGAGATCAAGCATTTGCTCATATTAAGGGAGCAAATTGCGCCGTTTCGTGTGGATTTTACGGTTAAGGAAACGTCACTGGATTTTAGCAAAGTAAAGACGGCAGCCTTCGGACTTCTACAGAAGCGCAAACAACTGTTTTCAATGGGAAGCAACAATGCGTTGCTAGAGTTTTTGCTTGAGGGTACACCACAGATAAAGGAGCATTTGCTGGACTCGCGCAAAGAAGTAGACCGTCAGCTAAAGATGGTTTGTGAGCTTTATATTAAGGATGCAGTAAACATGCTTGCTGGACCCCTAGTTACATTCCTTGAAAAGGCACAAGCACTTTTATCACATGACACGGCAAAAACACCAACATTGCAGGAGACATCACCAGGCAAACTTAATTATGTGTTGAGGCAAAGTGGTTGGGCAAGTCCACAGCAGATTAGTAGCATCATTCAGGAAACACAGCGTATGATAAAAGCTAAACTAGCGGTATTACAACGTTCAATGCAACTTTACCTAAGCAATCGTGATACAGAGTTTATAATATTTCGACCTATTCGCGTAAGCCTATTTCAAGTATAAACTTATAAACGTATTTTAATGCAACCTTTTATTGCAGAATAACATAATTCAAGCGTTTGTGAAACTGGAGCAATTATTGACGACAAATGGCTACTCCAGCGATGATATGATCATTACAAGTTGCCCCTCAGCGGAACAAGTTTCCATATTATTGTCAAGTGCTAGTATATTAGCCGCCGAGGGAGTTGTTAGTTTTGCAGCGGCTGCTCGAAAAAATAGCACCGCATCCGTTGACGGTGTAACAGCATCCAGAAAAGTGAGCACCATATCTAATAAAGCCGAACAGATACAGGCAGTGGTTGTTGAAGAGACAGAGAACGAGCCGGCCTCGACGCCAGTTGTCTCTGAGTAATTGCAATATATGTAGTCTCTATGTAATCCCAATTATGTATTTATAAATCTAAGCAATTCAATATGTATATTACAGTTTATTCTTCCCAATTAGAGCTAAACATATTGACTTTTTCCAGTTCCTTCATTTTCCATTGATGGGAACTCGAAAACAGTCTTTAATAAATTATTTTTGCTAAGCAGCCTTAAGCATGCACAGAATGTGACGAAGTCAAAAGCTAAATTATCAACATTAAACAGTTATAATAATAAAATTAATTAGTTTAATTAACAACCTAAAAAGTGGGCAGTACTTGCGCTGGCTGGTCAAATGTTTGATATGTGTACGTACTGGATATGTAAACTAGCAAAGCGAACATTTGTCCTTCCCATTTACTTGTTGGTCGCCGCTTCCTCCTACCGTAGTCACGCGCTGCGTGTTATTTGTAGATGATGGGTTCCGACGACTATTGTCAGTTGCATCATCCTGTTCCATGATAGATAACGCTAACGCACGGGCTAAAGCTTCATCCTCTGACTGTGTATGAAAGCGTATTTTATTATATATTTAATTATTTTTTTTAAGCTGATTATTTTACCATATTTCCTTGAATGCTTTGTACTTGAACGGGTGTCGTTCGCTGTGCTGCTGTTTGCACTGGTCTGGCTTTGGAATTGGATTGTTTATTTTGGCGTCGATTCTCAGCAGCTTGCGCAGCTTTTGCACGTGTATCGGTAAATATCTTAAACACTCCTTGAGATGTGCTTGCAGCCGTCACAACCGGGGTACCAGTAGCTGGCTTACACTCATGATCGCTGCTGTGGCGATGACGTAAACAGAAATTTAATTTGCATTGCGAACACTGTACAGGAATTAACTCCTTCCGTTTACAGCCTTTGGCATGGCACCGATTTGTATAGATTTTTTTACTATCTGATTTGCATTGCTTATCAATATGCTGACCAACTGTCAAATCTGGTTCGACGCCTGGCGGTGTTGGCACTGGTTCACCGCACAACGGACATATTGGAACTTGAAAATTCTTTTTATGGGCGCCTGGACAATTGTGACGTTCGTAGTTGTAATGTGTGGCACAGAACACTTTGTCGCATGAATCACATTTAACTGGCAGGAAATCTAAAAATAACTATGCTAATTAAATTATCTGGACTGTGTTGTTATTGTTATTATGTTCTCCATGCCAACAACCTACCTAATCTGTTGCATGTTGCTTCATTGCAATGTTGTCCTAAATGTGGAAACTCCATATTTTTGTACTTTTGGATTCGTTGTATGTGACGAAATAAATTCTGTAAATGATGTCCAATTCCTTTTATAAGCTCCAAATCACAAAAACTTCGAGAAGGCGCTAGATGCAATGACTAAACACTATTCCCATTTAAGTATACCATTCACCCCGAAGCATTTCGATTTACAATAACAATTCGACTTACTTTTTAAATTAATATATCGTTATCGAAATTAGCTATCGAAAGATATAGTCAGTAATTAAAATTCAATTCGAGCTGTTTTTTTTAAATTGCATTTATAATAAATTTCACAATTTTACATACATATTTACAATTTTATTTGTTCATGTTATACTGTTCTGTCATGATACAAGATTCTTTTTATTAATTGTTTTAGGTAAATATAATATATTCAACAACAGTTAAGGGAAAAAAAATTATTTTCCCAAAATTTAATCACTCTAAATTACATTTGCAATTTTTTTCACGTCTTTCTTCATTGAAGTTTCAAAAGATAATACCAAGTATAGAATGAGAATAGTTTCATGTAGACTGTACCAAAAGCCTATAATAAACATTTTGTTTTTTGTATACATTTACAAAAATAAAAGCAATATTTGCAATAATAATAATAATTACTGTGTAAGAATAAAAATATACATATGTTTGTTTATATATGTGTGTGTGTAAATGTAGCCGTAATAAAAGTTCAACTTTTTCGCACCTTCCATCATACTGGATATTGAAAAAAATTTAAATCGTTAAGAAATGCCCAAGAGCAGCAAAAGAAGCTGCTTTAATTCAGGATCAGTGCCTGGTAACGACTTGTTGGTCCCAGTTAATAAACACACGCGAATTGGATTAATATATATTCATTCACTGCTGCACATTTCCGTCGGCTTAACGCATTTGGAATGCATTTGGCTATTGGTTTAAAGTTAGGCGATTTCTCTAGCAAATGGCGCAAAGGCTTCCCAATAACTGATAATCTATATAGAATAAAAAGAAAAACAAAATTTAATCACGATGTATAATGGTTTTCCCTTACTTACCTGTTGCTGATGCGCCATTTGAACTTCGATGTATTTAATAACGTTGGCTTTAAAGTCTTTTACCCTGCTTAACTCAAAGCGTTCCATTTCACGTTTGATTTCTGCGGATATGTCATCAAATTGCTGTTGACAGCGTTGTACTTTTCCTTGCCACTGTTATAAAACAAATAAAAAAGTTGGAAATGCTAAAAAAGATGTTATAAATAAAGTCATACCTCCTCCACTTCTTGCTGTGCCTGATCGAGTTTATCAGCACGATTAGCTAGCTCAAAGCGTCCGCGATTTTCACGTCTCTTTGAAAGCTGCATTTGGGCGTATTGCCAATTTTGAAACATTTTAACGCGTTCGTGAAAAATGCATTTAATAGCACCAAATAGACCTAGATAATCCTTGATAAACTCTGCGAATATAAAAAAGTCTGAATTGGCCTGTTCAGAACGCAACAATTCAA
This sequence comes from Zygothrica quintamaculata, assembly GCA_037044455.1. Lineage (NCBI taxonomy): Eukaryota > Metazoa > Arthropoda > Insecta > Diptera > Drosophilidae > Zygothrica > Zygothrica quintamaculata. The sequence goes on from JBAMBS010002105.1 coordinate 120,693, forward strand.
TCTTTTCTTCCACATCGGCTAAATTAGAGAGAGCACGCGAGAGTCCGGTATGCTCTTCACAAGAGCTGAGCATAGCTGCTGATTTAGCAACTAGTCCGGTTAGAGCCGACAATTCCCTGCGTGAGGTTACTAGCGATTTCACAGCTGATGAGAGTTTTTGCAGATTCGCATCCAAGTTTTCCACTTCCGTTATTTTGTCATCAAACCACGGATCATTTTCATCCATTTTATATGTTATTTTGTTTACTGTCTCGCCAACCTTGTTAAACAGCCTTATCACCCCAGCTCCACTTAGGGCCGATGTATTAACAGCACGTGGCAGTTCCTGATCACTCTCCAAGAAATTTATAAAGTCCAAATCTACGCGTAACACTGGATGTTGTGCAGTCCGATGCATAAAACGTTCAAGTGCTGCACGCCTTACCTCAATCCAATCCTGATTAATCGGTGATCCAGGTTCAGTTTGCTGAGGACTTATTTTCACCTTAGTACTACCTATTATATTTTTTGAAGGCGCTGGAGGTATAATGCGTCCCATTCGCAAATACTTGTTAACCAATAGATCGTGAATGCCTAAGAAGTCACTAAACCGGCGTAGCGTGCTGAATTCAGTGCGTTTAAATTTCGGAATGTTTGTTTTCGTTGTCACCCTATAAATTGTAATAAATAAATAAATGTTTAACTCTTTGTTAAAAGGGCTATTATAACTCACTTGTATGCCAGATACGAGCTCATGCCATCTCCAACCTTTTGTGGGTCCGACACCACAATTTGAATGAAATAGTCACCATCATCAGTTAGCACCTCTTCTAGATTGCTGGCAGAAATGCGACGCTTAAATAATATTATTTTAAATAATTAAACAAGAAAGTTACCAAATGAAATTACAATACTTAATATTTTCTTTTATCATTCTATTCTAAGATATAAAAATTGTGTTAAATATTTATTTAGTTTGCTGATTATTTACCATCAAATCAATTATCATTGAGGGGGGCGTGTGCGTTTAAAAAGCTTAAATCGTTTGTGTGACGTCGTCACATCAAACAAAGCAAAGCAACAGCGCAACAAATTTAAAGATAAGCAAGCCAGCCGACGCCGCCCCATTCAATGCAGCAAATGAAAATTAATTTAATTAAATAAATTATAATATAGAGCTTACATGCACTTCGCTTGGGGTCATTGCTGATACAAATAAATCACTTTCTTGTTCTAGTGTAATACTACCCGGTGCTGGTACCTCCTCCTCGTCGGATACACCGGATGCTGACCCATTATTAATGTCCACATCAGCAAACTCTCTTGTGATTTCGGTTGTTGGTATCTCCACTTCCATTGCGTTATGGTCAATACTAATTAATTTAAATGCGTTTCAGTGTTTTTCTATATATTTATACAAAATTTTTGGAATTCTTTTCTTTTTGTCGCCCTACTCGATAGGTGCAAGACAATCGGCCTAAAAATAATATCGATATATCAATTGCACTTTAAAGCATTGCCAGCTTTTGAAAAGCTGCATAAAATCCACTAGCTTATAATACTAAAACAATTTTTTTTTTGGTATTTATTTTATTGAATGCAAGAATTTTAATACCATATTTTTATTGACTGGTATTTAATGCTAAAACATTTAAATAATATTCGTTATTATATCTTTTGATTTTTGGCAATCCAGGTTGTAAACGAAGATACTTGAACGTAGACTGATGGTGAGTCTTTTTGTCCACATGGTAGTTTGCCCCACGATACAATTCCAACTAGAACGTTACCCTGAACCAAAGGACCACCTGAATCGGATGTACAGATGCCTACACCACCAGTTAGTGGTCCAGTACACAAGTTGGTTGAATGAACATCTATGCCCTTTGCTCCTAGCGCTTTCTCACAGGATTGCAAACTTATAATAGGCAAATTTGCAGCTAATTGAAGCACACTGGGATATGACGGCGTGTTAGTAGTTGAGGTACTTCCCCAGCCATATAAGTTGGCAGTTCCACTGGGTACTGCTCCACTCTTGGGCAGATTTATAGCAGCCACAGCAGCGCTCCAGACAAAAGCAGTAGGAGTATAAATTAATCCAATATCATATGGTGCAGTTCCGCCAGTGTACAGTTCATTTACCACAAACTTAGTAATGCTACGCCGTTGAGTTGTAGTTGCGGTTCCCGCGACAGCACTACTGCCTGCTATTAGAGTGCTTCCAAGTACCTGTGCCTGATTAGCCAGACAATGTGCCGCTGTTACAAGCCAATTGGCGTTGATTATACTTGCGGCGCAGTAATGGGTGTTTTTATACTGCATTGACACCACGTACGGAGCGCTATTCACAGGTGCAGCAGCTCCTCCAACTACACGTCCATTAGGGCCTTTATCGGCAACGGCCGCAGACACCTCGCATAAGCCCAGCAACAGGCAAGACGCTATCAAGCCGATGCTTAATTTCTTTTGACCGTTTCGGACCATGGTTTCCATAGAACTGTTTACATTTGACTTAATCAAGAGCCACTTAAATTAAATGGAAGATAGCAATGATAGCAAAGATAGCACGTTTCTAACCGCCAGGTGATAAATATTCCTTAGATAAGTGTTTATTATAATTGGGTTTGGTAGATTAATTATTATTATTATTATTTTTTTTTTAAACAACAATCGGGAAAACATGTTTATTTTCCTGGAACGCAATTATCAGTTTTTAATCTTTATTGTAGTTTTCTTTTCATCTGTACGCTATCATATAATTTATTAATTTAAGTTACTGTAACGTTAAAATATTATTATTTAAGTTTGTTTCTTAAAAAATTAAATCTTAAATACAAAACAAGACAGTTTGTTGCAAAATTTGTTATAGTAATTTAGTAAATGATTTAGGTTGCTTAAAAATTTATGTTTTAATTAAATATATAATATATCAGATAAGGTCTTATAAGTTTTAATACCCATTATGGACACACTGGTAATTTAGTATTTTTTCGTTATACTCAACTTGACTAGCTGCTTAAGAGCTCGATTAAAATTTCCTAGACAGTT